>CAUYRH010122608.1:0-25153 GCA_963574655.1 Perodicticus potto | reverse complement strand
ATCCTGAAAGAAAGCATAGGAAAAACACTGGAAGATATCGGTCTGGGAAAAGACTTCATGTAGAAGACTGCCATGGCAATTGCAACAACAATAAAAATACACAAATAAGACTTAATTAAACTCAAAAGCTTCTGTACAGCTAAGGAGACAATAACCAAAGCAAATAGACAACCTACACAATGGGAGAGGATATTTGCATATTTTGAATCAAACAAAAGCTTGATAACTAGGATCTATAGAGAACTCAAATTAATCCACATGAAAAAAACCAACAATTCCATATATCAATGGGCAAGAGACATGAGTAGAACTTTCTCTAAAGAAGACAGATGAATGGCTAACAAACATATGAAAAAATGCTCATCATCCCTAATTATTAGAGAAATGCAAATCAAAACCACCTTGAGATACCATCTAACCCCAGTGAGAAAGGCCCACATCAGAAAATCTCAAAGCTGCAGATGCTGGCATGGATGTTGAGAGAACAGAACACTTTTACACTGCTGGTGGGACTGCAAATTGATACAACCTTTTTGGAAGAAAGTATGGAAAACTCTCAAAGAACTCAAGCTAGACCTCCCAATTGATCCTGCAATCCCATTGCTGGGGATCTACCCAGAAGGAAAAAAATCCTTTCATAATAAGGACACTTGCACTAGACTGTTTATTGTAGCCCAATTTACAATCACCAAAATGTAGAAAAAGCTTAAATGCCCACCAACCCAGGAATGGATTAACAAGCTGTGGTATATGTACACTATGGAATACTATTCAGCCATTTAAAAAAATGGAGACTTACAGCCTTTCTATTAACCTGGATGGAAGTGGAACACATTATTCTTAGTAAAGCATCACAAGAACGGAGAAGCATGAATCCCATGTCCTCAATTTTGATATGATGACAATTAATGACATGGTGGGGGTGGGGGAAGGGAAGAGCAGAGAGAGAAAGAATGAGGGAGGGTGGGGAAAGAAAGAGCAGAGAGAGGGAAGGAGCGAGGGGGTTGGGGTCTTGGTGTGTGCCACACTTTTTGGGGGCAAAACACAATTGTAAGAGGGACTTTACCTAACAAATGCAATCAGTGTAACCTGGTTTCTTGTATCCTCAATGAATCCCCAACAATAAAAAACAAACAAACAAACAACAAAAAAACTTCCACCCTTTTTGGGAATTAAAACCTGAACTCCTTTCTGAGGCCAGTAATCAGTGGGGTAGGCAACTGTTCTTTGCTGTTTGTTTTCTAGCGTCTTAAACTGTAGGAGATGGCTTAGCAGAACTGTCTGGACAATGGTCATGAGATCTTTCTCATCAAAGATAAGGTCAGCTGAATCCACCAACTGCAGTTGAATAGTCTGTAGTCAGGAAATGCAACCTATGACACTGGTCACACAGCCCTGAGCCCACCCTCTGAAAAGTCCCCCTTTAAACAGCCTTGTATTTCTGCTCAAAGGCAGTACTGCAGTCTTTTGAAATGTTAGTCCGATACCTCCTCATTTGCTAGCAAATTAATAAATGTCTCTTTCTCTCAAGCCACTTGTCCTTGTTATTTGTTCTCACTGATTCAGCCTTAGAGACAAGTACCAGACTTTTGGTAGTAGCCTCAAGTCTTTTAAAAGTCTAATCAGAAATTCCTTATGAAATTTCCAGGAAAGCCAGTTCAAAAGAGCCAATATAGCCCATCTCTATTCTTGTTGCAGTTTATGTACATAATCAAGCCATCTATGATACTATAACTAGTCTTGCAAGTAAATTGGTCCTATTAGAATTTATCTTTGGTAAAAATGGAGAACTGGAAAGAGAAAAATTATGTTTCACAGAAAAATTATAGCATACCTATTATTAGATTCCAGCTCTGACCATTGTTCTTGAGTTTTCATGATTTTTCTATAATTAGGACTAAGATATGAATTATTTCCTGGCTCCAAGAAGTCTCTAAAGAAGAACCTGGATTTAATTTCCTTCATGTTTGTTAGC
The DNA here is from genome assembly GCA_963574655.1 of Perodicticus potto. Classification (NCBI taxonomy): domain Eukaryota; kingdom Metazoa; phylum Chordata; class Mammalia; order Primates; family Lorisidae; genus Perodicticus; species Perodicticus potto. The sequence goes on along the minus strand of CAUYRH010122608.1, from coordinate 23,178 downwards.
TGACTCCTCATTGGAATGAGTTTTGCTATGTATCTCTTATTGTTTTCCTTCTTCCAAGAAAACCAAAAGGATAAAATTCCAAAGACTGGAGATGAATCAACAATTGACTGAGGACTATTCTGGAATGAGCCTTAATGGTGCTGAAGGATGAAGCATGTCTATCATTCTGTCTTAAGCAGTGATTAATCATCATGCTTCATGGGATGATATTTGATCAACAGTGGGGAAATGAGAACAGTCTGAGCCGGGTGAGGTATACAAAACTTATCAGGCCCAGAGTGACTGAGTATGAGACTTCAGTCATGTCCTACCTGCTCACGTCTGGGAGCAACTGTTTAAAAGTTGCCTCACCAATACCTTCATTTTCCTAGAATTCGTGATACAAAGTACAACGTACAGTCAATCAATAGCTTATGTTATTTTAATCTAATTCTTGGTAAGTAATTTAAGAACTACTTCTTTTCCTCCAAAAATCTGCTTATAACTGTAGCTAATCAGTCTTGGAAAGTAACTTGAGAACTACTTCTTTTCTTCCAAAAATCTGCTTATAACTGTAGCTAATCGTAGTATATGTTCAGGGCAACTTGAATCTATGCTCCCAGGTTGTGGTCCTTAAGCTTGGCCCAAATAAACTCATCACTTATATTAGTTTTGCCTCAACATCTTCTTTATGGTCAATAATACTAACTAACTTCAAGTAGATGGGTTCTTCAACAAGACTCAAAAACCTGTTTATTCAAGGTGCATGGAGTTGTTATGCACCCCTTCCTCTCCTTTCCTACACTATCCATTTCCTTAGCAAATTATTTTTTTAGGAGAAACTCAGAAACCTTCAGTTTAATCTCTGCCAAAATTAATTTTCAACTAAAGGGGCCTGAATAAGTATGACTTTGTTATCCCATGTGATTTCACGGGTTAAAAGGCATCAGCACGAAAACAAAGAAATCAATGAATATGGAGTCTGACTAATAGATATGCAACCACCAGAGAACACAAATGGTCAGCTAGGGAAACTCCCCTGCCCTGCCTGGACAACGGTGTCAGCCTCCATCAGGAAATGGCTCCTTAATGTGGAAGCAACCCTTCCCCAGAGGAGCCTGGGCACCCCCAGCCTGATCTGGAGAAGCATTCTCAAACTGTCCTTAGCAGCTCAGTTATGTGCAGCGGCAGCTTGGATTGAATAAAACCCTCTTTCCTTCTTTCTTATTATCACTGGCTTCAGTTAGGTAATGGGAGGTGGGAAGTGATGGGCTTGCGGCTAAATGGCAGTGAGGGGCTATTGTCCAAGGCATGGGCAGCAGTATATTGGAGGAAGAAGTAGAATGTATGAGTAGAATGCCTTTCAAAGGGAAAATTTAACACAATAATGGGAATCGGAATTTTCCAGGGGGAAGGAGGTCATCTTGTACAACAGCAAAATGCTAGAACTCTCCTTTTTCAGTTTGAAGGTCTGACGACAGCTATCAGGCTCTCCTGAAGCCAACCTGCATTCAGGATTAATATTGCCCATTCTTTCAACCAGTCTTCATAGGTAACAGCTTTTAATCTCCCCTCTCGTCAATTACCCCATGCACCTGCCTCTGGACTCAATAATTTATCAACACCCTTCTACAACAGTGGACTCAGAACAGGACAAGTTATCATTATTCCACATGGCCCCTTTGGTGCAGAATGCAGCCCTCTTGTCTCCACCAGTTGGGATGGTACCTTAATTAACCAGACAGAATGACATTGGCTTCTTACGCAGCTGTCTTGTGCTGCTGGCTTGTCCTGGTCTGGACATAAACTAAAATAAATGCTTTTCCTGTAAGCACTGCAGACAGGCCACAGGTCCAATCTGTGCCGAACATTTGTAATTAGCCTTTCAAACTTAAATGGGTAATGCATGTACCCATTAAATGCAATCATCCATAAAGGGAATGCTGGTTAAATCTCCCCTGGCTGGTTTAGGCTGATCATTTCAAACTTGTTAATGTCTTTTGGAATCTCGATAGGGCCATCCACTGTATTAGTTTTTAGTTCAGCTTGGTTTCATCTCCTTATTTGATTTTTAAAATTCATCTTCTTGCTCACAGCAAACTTAGGCTATTTTTACTGTAGTCTTTGTAGTTATGAAGTTGTACCGGAAAGCAAAAATCATCCTAACATAATATTATTCCCTAGTGAACCAATTATAATACCCTATGAAAGTATTTCCTACTCAATTATTTTCCCCTTTTAACCCTAATATCCATTTCCATCCTTTGATTCAACATCCTTGTCCATTTTCTTTTGCGGAGTGCAAATACATGGCAATTTGTTGCAAAGTGAATGGTAAATCATGCCAAAAATAAAAACAAAACTGTCATCAGAGAGACCAAAATAGATTCACCTTTATCAACTAGGATGGACTCTCAGGTTAAAGAAACAAAGTCACCTATAGGTCAAGGGTTCAGGGCCCCACAGGCACAGCAAATTTCTAAATTCCTATGGCTCTAAATTCCCTAATGATAGGACCCTAACTTTGATTTATAACTCAGACCACTACAAATCTGTTTGAACCCCCCATTACAAACATTTTTTTCTGATGAGCAATTGCAAGCAGTTTCAGCCAGCTTCTAAAGCCTGGACAACAACTGTCTTTGTGTCCTATAGTTCACCTTTCAATGTTAAGAGTCAATTCCTTGTTTTAGTGCTAAAACCCCGCCCCAAAGTCAACATGGGGGTTATGTTATATACATGTTTATTTGTTGCACTTGTGCTTGTTCCCTTCATAAATACAGATACCTTTCCCCAAACTTGTCGAACATGTGTGACTGTATTACGTGATACAGGCCCTGGGAGGCATGAAACCTACTGAGGCCTTCCTCTCTTTAGAGAGAACCTTTGGCAGATGCCAGAGACTGTCTCTTCCTGATTTGTAAACTGAGGTTGCTAAAAAAGCTCTCCTTTTTATTCTATAGGCATCTGGGGGTCTTCTAATCTATGGCAGTGATGTCAGAGAACAACTCAAGTCCCACACACAGCCACTGACCCATGAGGGACAGCAGATTTAGCAGAGTTAACAACTAAAGAAGAGACATTCGATAAAGATGATGGCTTCCAACAGGTTTAAAGGGAATGGCGGGAGTGAGAAAGGATTTGGAGGAGCCTCCTTTGGAAAAACTGATAAAGCTCTTAAATATTTATGTAAACGTAATTCTCTTTAGGATCATGGAGTAAAAGTCAAGCATGAAGTGAAGGACAGCGTGTTGTGCTATCAGAGTTTCGGCATAAAAAATTATCTCCCAGGCTGGGCATGGTGGCTCACATCTATAATCCCAGCATTCTGGGAGGCCAAGCATAACACTCACTAGTTTGAGTTAGGCCTGAACAAAAGCAGGACCTGTATCTACTATAAATGAAAAAACTGAGGCAAGAGGATTGCTTGAGCCCAAGAGTTGGAGGTTGCTGTGTGCTATGATGCCATGTCACCCAGGGTGACAACTTGAGACTCTACCTCAAAAAAAAAAAAAAAATGCTCCCAAATCACTTCTCTCACTTAAAAATTAACTTCATTAAGGTATAGTTTACATGCAACCAAATACACCCATTTTTAAATTGTAAGGACCTGTGAGTTTTGATAAATTTATACAATCACAATACCAGCGCCACAGTCAAGATACAGAACATTTCCATCACTCAAAAAGTTGGTTGACTCATTTTTACTCATTCTAAGAAGTCTCACTGAATTTATAATCTACATTTCTAAAAAGCTTGTTTTCACAATTTTTTAGTTTCATTTTTTAATTCTACATTTCTCTCCTAGGAGTGAAATTAAGCATCCTTTTGTATATATATGAGTCATTCCGATGTCCTTTCCCATGAATTATATGTTTATATGCTTTGCACATTTCTCTATTGAGTTATTGATTGTTTTACCCTGCTTGCGAGAGTGTTTTATCTACTACAAAGATCAACCCTTTGTCTAGCATATGAACTGCAAATACTTTTTTCTACTTTCCCATTTTGTTTTTCACTTTGTAGATAGTGATATTCATTTGTGTTGTCAAACAGTGGTCTTTAAGCTTGTTTTAAAATGTAGTTTAGCTGGGTGTGGTTCTTCACATCTGTAATCCCAGTGACTTGAGAGGCTGAGGTGAGAGAATCACTTCAGGCCAGGAGTTTGAGATCAGCCTGGACAACATAGTAGGACCCCATCTCTAAAAAAAAATAGAAACATTAGCCAGGCCTGGTGCTGCATACCTGTAGTCCCAGCTACTCAGGAGGCTGAGCCAGGAGGATTGCTTGAGCCCTGGAGTTTGAGGTTGCTGTGAACTATGATGGTGCTACTGTGACTGTGTCACCACGCAAAAGCCTGGGTTACAAAGTAAGCCCCTGTCTCTTAAAAAAATGTAGTTTAATTGTAATTTATCAGTATTTTCTGGGATGACTTCTAGGCTTTGTACCACAGTGAGAAAAGTAATGAGAGAATTACCTCATGTTATCTGTTACTCATCAGGTTTTGGGTTTTAGGTTTCATATCTAAATTTCATTTGGAATTTATCTGGGCTTATAGCAAGAGGTATGAATAAAAAATTTTACATTAAAAATGTTTTTGTCCATTTTCTAAAACAAACCTTGTAATATTTTAATTGTGATAACATTCAATTTATAAATGAACATAGGGAGCATTGACAGTTTTATGTCATTGAGTCTCAGGAAAGTTTTAGTTTTCTTCATAAGGGTCCTATATATTTTTGTTACATTTATACTAGAGAGTTAACATTTTATTTGTTGCTGTTGAGCTTATAAATGGGTCATTTTCTTCTTTATCATTTTTACCTATTTGTTGTTCCCTAAACTCAAATGGTTTCTTAATTTAAAATCTCTCCAAGCCCATGAACCATGCCCTTTCCTGTCATAAACTCCAGGATGCCACGGTCGGCCACTTTCTCTTTTGTCCCTGTGACCTTCACTCCCTGAGAAGTTTTTCCTTGTTGGTCAAATAGCACCACCTCTGTTATTTCCTTCACCCCTTGAACAATGAAACCATCCTAAGGAAGGGCAGAGATTGATTAGAGGACCAGAGTTTAATTTAACAAAACATCTAGCAATGGTGAAGATACTGAATAATTGCATTGTTAGTATGTTCCCTTCGGAGTCTGCTGGCACGGTCAGGTGTACTAAGCAGGACTCACTTAGAGCCTTTCTTTGCTGGGGGACCTATGTGATTTGGTGGGCTTGACCCTTCCACAGCTGATGTTGAGATCTGATCCCCAGTGTTGGAGGTGTTGGGTCCTGGGGGCAGATTCTTTATGAATGGCTTGTTGCCTCTTGGAGGGAATGATTGAGTTCTTGCTGATTCTAGAGATAACTGTTAAAAAGAGCCTGGGGACCTCCTTCCTCTGCCTTTTTGCTTCCTCTCTTGCCATGTAATCTCTGCCTCCCCTTCCACCCTGAGTGGAAACAGCCCGGAGCCCTCACTAGATGCAGATACTGCACCATGCTTCTCACACAACGTGAAGAACTGGGGGCCAAATAAACCTTTATAAATCACCCAGCCTGAGAGTATTCCTTGATCGCAACACAAACAGACTACAGCAGGGTCCACTGTCCCCTTCACCTGTTCCCCTCTCTGCCTTTGCTATGTCTCAAGCAAATTCTCTACTGTTTTCCACCACAGCTCTTTTCAACTTAGAGTCGTTGATGGAAAAGAAGCCATACGCTGTAAAATAATTTAAGAAGGTTTATTTTGAGCCAAATTTGATGACAATGACCTGGAGCCACACTCAAGAATTCTTGAGCAAGTGACTTGCAAGGGTGGGTTACAGTTTGGTTTTATATATTTTATGGAGACAGGAATTATAGGTAAGGTCATAAATCAATACATGGAAGACATACATTGGTTTGGGCCAAAAATGTGGAACATCTTATGGGGCAGCTTACAAGTGATAAGTGGGTTTAAAGATGGTTTAGCTGACAATTGCCTGAAAGAGTTAGGCTCTGTCTAAAAGACCAGGAATCAGTGAAAAGGAACGCTTAAGATAAAGGATCTGTTAATCAGAGACAAGGTACCAGACAGACTCAAGTGTAAGTCCAGGACCTGCTGGCAGGTCTTGCAGAGCCTTAGGCCTGTTAGTGAGTCACAGGGGACATCTCTAAGAAGGGGAAGGGCTGTGGAGAGGCTCCTTTCTCATGGCTAGTAACTCAGTTTTAGGGATCCCCTTGGCCAAGAGGGTTCCAGTTAGTCATTTGTTGAGGGGGAGGCTTACGATTTTATTTTATTTTACAGGGCTCCATATTTTGTCCCTTTTTGGGGGGAATAGTTATTGACATACCATCTTCAAGAATGTGCTTCTTAGAATGCTAGTGCAGGTGTTACACTCAGGGGGAAAAGGCTGATGCTTTCCCTCTTCCTGTATCTAGTTCAAGCGTCTTTCCTAGCGTGGTGAGGCATGTTGGGAGGCACTGCAGGCTGTACGCCCCACTTAGAGGGGTCCAGTGCACATTTGCACTTTAAAGACTGAGGACTTCCACAGTCAAAAGCTACACATTCCACCAAGTAACTTAACTATACGGGCCTGATTAACATTTTGTGCCACTACTATTGTGTGGGACACACTTCCAGGAACCGGACCTTACAGCCTCAGGATGATAAGCAGGTCAATCATCCACCTGGAATGAAGTGACGAGTTCACCTAGGAACTAAGAAGTGGGAGAGTATTGCGATTCAATTGGCTCATTTACCCTCAGGATGACTACGTCATGTGTGGGATGTTTTATTTACAGCCAAAGGAAATTGCAGGGCCCTGGCTGAGGGCAGGACAGTCCATCTCACCTGCCCACACGACTCCTACCCCAACCCTCAGCAGATCAGGGGCCCCCTTCCAGGGAGTGCAGCTCCCCAGTGGACTCAGCACCTGCACAGGGGCAGGCAAGGAGCCTCCCCCCAAGACGCCCACCAAATATGCCATGAGGCCCGACAGCCATGCAGTTTGCTCAGAACTGCAGGATGAGCGGAAGGCTCTCTCCTGTCCTAGGGTTCCCAGTGACAGGCACATCCACAGGCGGGCCGCCCTGTAGAGGAGAAGGAAGGCACCTGAGGCTTTGCTCTCTCTCCGTAGAGAGGATGGAAGCTTTTGTAGGGGAGGGAAGAAAACAAAGATAGAAGCTAGAGACACATAAGGGAGAGAAGCAGGCAATCAAGTGGAAGAATCTGAGTCTACCGTCCCCGAGCTGGGGACAGGAGGAGACTGTCCATGCCAGGTGAGGCCAGGCCCTTTTAGGTAGGATACGATGCCCACCCCCCACCCAGCTCCATCCCGCCACTCCCAGGAGGATGCTGTGTTGACTGTTCACTGTGTTAGTCAGAAATTCCCTGCAACTATTTGGGAATTCCTAATATACCTGCTGCTGCTGCTTGCTTCCTGGGGCATGTTCCCTAAGATTCACCCAAAAACGTGCAACTGATTTGCTGCACGAACAAGAGATTCCAGAAGGAAAAAAACAGGTTTTGCAGAAGGAAACCTCACAGGTTTCTGAAAATTCACCCCAGGAGGCACAGCTGAGGTTGTCATTTGGCCCTTGCAGGGCAGGGGGAGTGGGAAGACAGCTTGCTTACCTAAGTGGCAACAGGGACCAGGGTTTGGTTTCTGGCTTGTGACATGGTGTTTCTGGCAGGAACAGGCTTATATATTGGACCTTAGCCTCTCTCATCAAGAATATCTGAAATATGACTAGGGGAATTATCAGTGCCTTTCCAATACAGCCATAAGAGCTCTGCTTGGGTCTCTCTTCTGTATGGCATTTCCTGATGTCATTTTTCTCTTCAATTGGAAGCAACTGTTCCTCTGCTAAACAACCCCCAAACCAAAAATGAACTAGCCAACTAAACACCCAAACAATTGGCCAACCAGTTAACTGACCATTCTACCTATCAAATGATAAAGTTTAAAACCACTGCTGTAATATATGCGTACACACACATGTGTATACCCCCTGCATACATGCACATATGTACACATGCAACCATGCACACACCTATCATACACACATGCACGCACATTCTTTCGTTTTCTGTTTCAGGTGCCTAACCCCCAGCATACCCAAGCAACTTGGCCTTGAAACTGCTTCAGAAGCCCCTGCTGTTTTTACATATTGTTCTCCAGGTTTCTGGCCCCATGAACTGGTGACCAGGTCTTGGGCTCAGCTGTGGTTTTTACTCCTTTGAGACCATCACACCCTGCAGTATCTGTGCCCCAGCTTTTTAGACGGCACCGTGGTCTGGCCTTACTTCTCACCTATACTACCTGACTTGAGAACCCATAGCAGTCAGCACAGCCTCCCAATTCCCTGAGCACTCAATTCACGGAGCCACAGTAACGCTCTGCCCTGCTGTTCTCACCACTTCTGGGCACGATTTGCTATTCATGCCTTAACTCATCACATGGCTGTTTTGTCGTCTGTGTGGTTTTTATTAATGAATGCGAGGTCCTCTGGCAGTTCAGTGCATAAAAGGACGTGACTTGAGTTATCTATGACTATGTTAGCACTGACCTATAATAATGCACGTATTAGACACTATTTGCATGAAAATAATTCACCTATTTAGAAGATGGGGAAATTCAGTGAGGAAAAAGGTATCTGGAGACACCAGGACAGCAAACACACCACGTTTTTGTTCTTATCATTTGGCAGTTCCAGAATAGTTTTCCATTCTCTGCATAATTTATTACCACTTTTATAGTCTTCTTTACCCAGACTGATACTGTTTTCTGCATTACTGATAAAGGCCCTGCTTTTCATTAAAAGGAGACAACAGAGGCCACAGCCAAAGTCCAGGGGACCCTGGAGATGCCCAACAGTGTCCAGATGGGCTTGAAGTTAGGCCCCTGCACTCACCAGCCTCAGGGGAAAACTAGGTCAGGTTAGAAAAAGCTTCTGGAGGAGTTTCTGCCTTCCTGGGGTGAGGCTCCCCCTATCAGCCTCTTCTGCCTCCTGAACTCCACACCTCTGGCGCAGGTGGCCTTTCTGAGCTCTGCAGCTTTTCCTCCTAGCAGAGCTGTGTTTGCTTCAGACATGTGGTGGATCATATTTCCCAAAGGTGATGACAACAATACTTCCCGTTCCACATGCTCTTCCATGAGGTGATCCTGCTGCCCTCCAATCAAGAGGTGGAGCTTATGGTCCTCTCTTCCTTGCAAAAGGGCAAGCTCATGACTATCTTGACACAGGGTATGGTGGAAGTGACACTAGGTGACTTCTGACAATAGGTCCTAAGAGGAAAGGAGTCTCTGGGGTGTCTACTCAGCTTTGGGGCTCTTGAGCCATTACCACAAAAGCAATCTGACTACCCTGGGCCACCATGCTGTGAGGAAGCCTAGGCCACCTCAAGAGGCCACCTGGTAGTACTCAGGCTGACAGCCCCAGCTTGGGGATCGGGCAATAGACATTGAAGGAAGATGCTCCAGATGATTCTAGCCACCAGCTGTCAATTTGTGCCACCCAACAGAGACTCTGAACATCACAGAGCAGAGAAAAGCCGTTGCTTCTTGCCAACATAAGGGTTGGTTATGCCACTAAGTTTCAAGGCAGCTTGTTAAACAGCAATAGTAGCCAGGAGAGATGTAAAATCTCAAATTTTAACTCGAAGGTTAAAATGCTGTCAAGACCTTTAAGACCCTAAATGCACAAATCCTCTAAATTCTTCTCTTCCAGGGCTCAGTGAGTTCTAAGACCATGTGAAATTCTAGCTGATATAAATGTGGAGTGGAAATTTCATGAAAATGGGGCTTTACTTTCCATTTCATCAGACAGCATAATGGGCCAGCCCTGTGCGGGGAGTCCATGAATTTCAGACTTGACTGATTTCCAAAAACCATCTGATAATTAAGCACTTCATTTTTTTCCCCAAAACTTTGTCATTCAAGGACTCTTTCAGAATCAGATCAGTTTATCATTCTGGATGGTTGTAAGGATAGAGGGCCCCTCCCCACACTGTGCCCTTAGGGAGAGAGCAGATCTCAACACTCCACTTTAATCCCGGGCGTGAGGATGGCAATGCCACCATTGCCCACGAGGTCATTTCTTCCTTCCTCTCCTTGCCCTGCCTCCCTTTTACCAGCACCCACCAGGTACTGCGCTAGGTTCTGGGGATACGCAGGCAAACAAGACAGACATGATCCCTTGTCCCTGGGGTGTTCAGATATTCCCACTTTCTGCCCAGGTACTCCTTGAATTCTTATTACATTCATAATAAAAATAAAGCCACATGGGAGCTTTTGGACAATGAGGTGATTGGAAGATGTGGAGGTGGACACCAGCACTGGGCTATGGTAGGGGGACACTATCTTAACAAGCGTACTGTTGGCTGCTGAGCCAGACTCCCCAACTCAGAAGCGTGGTGCACAGAAGTTTAGTCCTGATTCATGTGTATGGTTGACAGGTGACATTTTACCCCTTGGTGATTCCTCTTCTGCCTTGTGACTCTGCTGTCCCTTGAAGCCTGGGGGTTCTGAGTATGCAGCTTAGGAGCAGGGCAGTGGAGGGTGGATAATGCCCACTTGCTTCTCATCTGCCTTGGCTGGCACAGATCTCTTTGGAGAGAAGTCACTTGTCTCTGCCTGGATAGCCCTTCTCTGCAGCAACCCTGCCAGTGCAAAGTCAGACAGGACACAGGTAGCTTGCTTAGGACCCCTGAAACCTAGGGACTTGGCCAGGAAATCCATATGGCCTCAACCCTCCCATCCAGGGAAGATTCATCAAGCTTCATACATCCCCCAAGCGTGTTCTGCAGTATGCACAAATGTCCCTTAGTTGACGCTGTCAGTTCCCTCTGCTTGGTAAACATCTTTACCAAGAAACAAGGGCACTCCCTGAGCTGGGCTTAAACACACCAACTTTCACCCACCTTTAAGAAGACAAAACACTTAAGAAAAAAACCCAATAAGCTGTTGAAAGACCCATCACCCCCCAACACATACTAATTCATAATGAAATGTTACCAAATCTTTCCTCATTTTGTTGGTGGAGGACTCAAAATCATTCTACGAAAAAAATTCTCTTCTGTTTCCCGACCCACAGAGAAACTTGTAGCAAAACAATGCCATGTAATGGTTCTACTGATGTGTTCCTACACCACGGGAACTGTAGTTTCCAGGGCTTTCAGTTCATTTTATGTTATAAATTAATAATGTATGTATGATTGAGAGTAACTCATTAAACGTGTCATAAAATAAGGCACTTAGGTAAGAAAAGTGTGAAATGAGCCTGATGTTACATTAAGTACACAAATCATCTTTGTTTTCTCTTCATTTAAAGCAGAAAACATCTGAGGAGGTAAATGTACTTTGCATAATTCTATTTTCAAAGATCCAGGGTGCATGAGAACAGAATTTGCATACAAATCAGAAAAGACAGGTTACCCTGGCCAATGGGATTTTTTTTTATCTTTTGTGACAAACTCTACTAGATAGTAAGGGTTGTGGCCATAAAACCGATATACATTTTTAGGAACTATGAGCTTTCCAAGACCAAGTTTACTGGCCCAGGGTGCAAGTTTACTGGCACGGGGTGCACTTGTAGCTGGAGCCCTTCTTAAAACAGGATGACCCAAGCTAGAAAACGCATAGGAAGTTTCCCAGGGATCCTAGCTGCAGAGAGCCCCCCTCTTTCAGGACCAGACCTACAGCAGGTGGGTGGGGGCGGGGGCAGGCCTGCCTTGAGGGGCCTGGGTGTGTGGACACATCTATTCTGCCTCCTGCTTGAAGTAGAGGCAACTGTGTTCTGGACAAGCAGAGACTCAGGCCACGAACTCAGAACAGACTGGCTGTAGGCAGCAGTGATTCCTTTCCCCACCGGCTCCTCATTCATTAGCTGAGGAAAGCCTACGTGGAATGTGATCTCAAGAAATGATGTCAGAGAGAATACAAGTGCCAAAAAGTACCTTTGCCCTGCAGCTCAATTAAAAATGAAACAACCCAAAGAAATGTGGCCCCATGGCAGAAAGGCCATCCAGGGAGAGACTGGGCAATGTGTTAATAATCACTACCGCGTATTCACCAAGCAAACAGCAGGGAGAGCACCCACCAAGGGCCAAGTTCTAGGGGAGGTGATCTGCACTCCAAACCTTGAGGCCCATCCATGTAAACAGGCATTATTGGCCTCAGTTTTAAATATGAGGAACCTGAAAGCAAAGGACCTCTCACAGATAACTTACCAAAGTCATGAGCATGTAAGGGATACACCTGAGAACTTGAAGCAGCCCGACTCACGGCCCAGGGTCCCTTCCCTGCACACATGGCCTCGCTCCTTTCTGCATCTCAGGGACCTGGTGCAGGCACCTGTAGGTGCTGCGGTGCCACGCGGGGCAGGAAGGGGAGGCAACTGCACTGGGAAGCTGATATAACATCTGTTCTTATGAGGGGCAGGGAGGTCATTCCAAGTTAGCCTAGAGTGGTACACAGTCAAGGCCAAGGGGGTACCAGTGGAAGAAAAACGATATGATCAGGAATGCACCTGCTTTCGCATTCTACACGCTGCTGTCTTGTTTTTTCCTTTTTGCTTTTCAGCATTTGCAAAATAAAAAGAGCATCAGGAGTTGACAGGACATGCTTTTTTAGACGCATGGGTCATCTCACGTTTCTGTCTGGCTCTCAAATCAAGCTCTGCAGTGACATGACAATGGTGTGTTCCACGTCAGTTCCCCGCCCCTCCAACTCATCTTTGCCAAAAAATGTCCCTCCCCCACCCACAACAGCCTAAAATAATGACAGGGCACAATCCTGTCCTCCCAGCTGTGGGCTCACACCAGCTACATGGCTTATCTGAGTGGAATCTTGACTCAGCTCCCTTGGTTTTCTATCATCATCATCATCATCATCATCATCTTATGACTGAAAAGAGGAGCCATGGTTTATGTGAGTTTTAGGGTCCACATTAGGAGTCAACCAAAAATGGGCAGGAAACCCCCAAACCAAGCACAGTTTGGATTGATCCACACTATCACACTTAATTCCGTTCAGTTCAAACAGATCATCTACACAGGAGTTGTGGGAGCCCGGAGGAGGGGCCCCCAATCCCATTACAACCCTAGGAGGTGGGTAATAGTGTCGCCATTGTTTCAGATAGGAGGTGAGGCCTAGAGCTTTTAGTTGACTTATCTATGGCTGTTTTCCCAAATAAAGGCAGAGTTGGGTTTCCAACCCAAAGTATCTAATGGAAGCCTGCATTCTTGTTTATTATGGTGTCCCAAGTGTGGGCCTAGTAGCACCCCCCGTTGCTTTATCATACCACGCATTGTCTCCAGGTTGTTTCTTACAAGGAGAGACAGAACTGCCCCATTTCTGGAGAAGTCTAGGGCTGCAGAGAACAAGGCTCTTCTCTAGCATCTATGGACGCTTTGATAATATGAATGAACCAGATCAGAGACTTCTCCACGTGTGTTTCTGATCTTTCCAGGTCTCTGTGTAGATGATGCTTTGGCAAATGCAGAATATTCCTAAGTTTCAGTGTGCCTATGAGCTGATTCACTGATCTTGACTCTATGACAAGAAATCGCACGGAAAGTAAGGAATGGTTCACCATTAGCCAGGTGCTGTTGGGTGGCACCTGTGCCTCCTTTCGTGTTCCAGACCTGTGCACACCTGCACCTTTTGCATGTCACACACATAAGTGCTCCTTATCTTCCAATGCACATAAAGGTCAACTGCTTTTCAGGATGCACCAGCTTGGGAACCAATTTTCATTGCTTTCCAACTTTTGTGCTACTATTAGGCTGATCCTGCAAATGTTCACTGAGCCCTGGTGCTCTGTACTGAAAATGTTTCCAAGTCCCTTGTTGATAATTCCAACCTTGGGTATCATGACCCCCCAAAACATAATTACACTGATATGACAGCTTATGCAAATGACTGCCGTTCTTCAAACCCACACCTTAAACATAAACATGAGCAGTAGAACTGACCTTTTGAAAAATTTCAATGAAATTGAGATAACATTGCTGCAGCTGAGTTAGACTCTGAAATTATAAGCTTAAAGGAGATAACCTCCTCAAACGGCTGAACATCAAAGCCAAATAAATCACTGACCTCTGTGCAAAGATTAACAGTGATCACAGGTAACAGGGGCGAGGCACGGCTGACACGCAGGAGGACACAGCAGCCAGCAAGGAGGTCACGCAGTCGTGCTGACTTTCCTCAGCAAAAGCCTGAAAGCCACTTGCAGAACATTCTGGACCTGTGTATGGGGGTGCTCGGCTCGGACAGAGTTTCATGGGGATGAAGCCAGCAGCTATTTACTGAGATGTGTGTGTGGGGGGAGGGGTGGGGGTGGCAGAGATGTGGGGGGGGGAGGGGTGGGGGTGGCAGAGAGGAGGCAAACAGCCTGGCTATGACCACCACAATGACAGGACAGAGGGGAAGGGACCCCGGGGAGTGGTGAGACGACTATAAACTCAGGAGGAGTATGTCACACCCTGGGGCACCGGGACAACGCACCATATTGTTTCCCTACCAATGTATTCTTGACAATTTCAAGCACTATCTTAAAACCGAGAAAATCCAAGCCTGTTTAGCCTTCCCCATCTTTTTTCTTCCCTTGCTGACACTGGAGCCATTGTGACTTCCTATTTCCACCGAGAAAGTTGATGACCTGCTCTCTTGTGGTTGTACCAGACGTCGGCTACTCTGCTGGCTTCGTGTGTATGTGAGAGTGGGTGGTGTAGGATGGGAGGTGGGATTTTGCCTCAGCAGAAAGCCTGACCAACGCCTCCTGACGTGAGGATATGTGTGCATAATTGTCTGTGTTTATAACCAAGTTGAAGCCACAGGCCAAATGACAAACTAAAATCCCCAAATATTTGTGTTCACTTCTTCTAAACCAGTCACAAAAACAAGCCAACAAACAAACACCAAAACGATCAGCTGCGAGGGCTCCAGATGGAGCTCATTGCATTCTGGGGTGGTGAAGCTTGGAAATCAGAGAGGCATGGGACTGCGGTGGGCTGGGAGGGAGGGCAGAGGTGAAGGGACAGACCGAGTGCGGGATAATTTGCCCCTTCCTCTCCCCCTCTGAGCTGGTGACCAGAAGAGGGCTGTCGGACCCTGCGGGAAGCCGGCAGTTCAGGCCTCCTTGTTGGAGGACCTGGGGCCCAAGGCCAGCTTCACTTGCTGGATTATGAGTATCTCGAGAGTGGGCATATGCTGGGAACTTTCTTCCTAGAGCCCAACAGTACAAGGTCAGAACAGGTGGGCGGGAATGCATGCCGGAATAAGGAATGAATGGGCCAGTGAACAGCAGGGGCCTGCATCTACATGGGGTGGGGAGATTTCAGGGTGGCCACGAGCACCTTCAGACAGAGAGACAGTTTTCCAGCCTGAGTTTTGGGCTTCCCCTCTAAGCACTCCTTGGTCCCCTTTTCTCTCCGTCCCTCAGCACCATCTGACATGCTATCTTCCTTGCTTATTGTTGCCTTCCCCACTGGAAAGTAGGCTCCAGGACAACAGGGATTTCCACTTGTCCTGGTCACTCCCTGCTGTAGCCCCAGTGCCTATGACAGTGCGTGACACAGAGAAGGTGCTTGACAGATTTTATGGAATGATGGACTATCTCTACCCTCTTAGAATGGAGGGGCCCTGCTGCCTTGCTTCCAGAGAGGCCTACCCCTATAAAGAATTGTTGATGGGAATAATAGGCCAGAATGTGTCTGGGAGGCTCAAGGTAAGAAAAGGCAAGCAAAGAGGCCACCAGCTTGTGTCAGATGGCAGGCCTGACAGCAGGACAGCTGGGAGGTGCTGGGACTTCACTAATTAGGGCTACCAGGGCAAAAGTGCCTTAGCATTCACCACTGTGCCCTAAAAACTCGTACAAATATTTCCTGCAGAAAAAGATTCCTCCCTATTTTCAAAATACTTGAAAATGATGAAAATGGCAATTGAAATGCTTTTCATTAAAAGAAGAATGTGCTGTAGGCTGAAGAAGCTGACAATTCAAAGCAAGAGACTGGGTTTTATCATACTGAAAGTTTGATTTACACTCAAAGTTCTTGCCACTGCCGAGGAACCAGGCCCCGCCCACCAGTAAACACACACCTGATTATTATCCTGCCTCATATGTGAAATGGGACAGATGCTGTGACCAGTTATATAACTGGTGCCATGAATCCTACTTTTGAAAGCACATCCAATTCTCTCAATCCTTTACTCAAAATCTTTCAGAGGCTCCAAATGCCTGGAGAATGAAGCCCCAGTCTCTCCTCAATCCTGCATCAAAAGCTCTTCCCATCCGGGCCTCCATCTGACTTTCCAGTCCTAAGTGATAGCCAAGCCAGTCTGCACCCAGCTCTTGCCTCACCTCCTCCTTATATTTATTCTTTTCTAAAATTCTGTTTTTATTCTCTTTCCCACGTGGCTGTGAGCTCCATAGGGTCAGGAACCACATCTGTGTCATCCAGCCCTGCCCACGTGCCCTGCCCACACAGACAGGGAGGAAGTGCTTGTTGACCCGGACTGACCTCCAGTTTCACCTTCCATTCCATTCTCTATAGGGGCATAGGGGCTGCCTTTTAAAAGATCCAATCTGATTGTGGCTTCGAGGGATCCCACTAATATCCACACCAGAACTGACACTTCTCAGAGTGATGAGGGAGGCTTGCCAGGGTGTGCCCTGTCTAACCAGCGGTCTTCTCTCTCACCTCACCCCACTCCTGCAGCCTGAGGACAGCCCCCTGAGGCTTCATGCTCTGTACCCAGCCTCTGTGCCTTTCCTAGGCTACTGTCTGCCCAGAATGTTCTTCACTCCTTCCTGTAGAACCTAAAGAGCTATCTGCTTGTCCTTAAACTATTGCTGGTTGAGTTCTCAGAAATCTTTCCACCCTGCCCCAGGACACATGCAACCCCAACCCCCACCCCTAGCAGCCCTAGTTCACCTGCACCCTTCCCCACCTTGTTTGGCTATCTAACACCCTCACCAGGTTTTGGGCTCCTTGATGACAGGGACCACTTATTATTGTATTCTTAGTGCCTTCCCTAGAGAAGACACCCAATAACTATTTTCAGAATGAACAAAGATCCAGATTGCAACTGCTCTACTCTGCTCCTTAGGCTTTGAACACTGGATGAACTTGACAGCCGCCAGACCTGACATGGTTCCTGAGTAAGTCTGGGCAGTGAGGTACACACATGCTGGGCCTTTGCAGTATTTAAGATGAAAGGCCTCCAGACTGCCCTTTCCCCTTACTTGGCTCTGAACATTGCTCAGAGTATCCCAAGCAGAATCAATTGGCTGGCTTACAGAAGCCCGGAACTTCAAAAAGCAGAAGAACAGCTGTCGCCACTGTATCGTTCTCTTTTTCTGGCAGCCACAGGATAGCAGAAGGTCTCAGCATTTGCTGCAGAAAACAGGCCACTACTGCTGCAAATTCCTGGAAGACCTTCTGACAAGACTGCAAACGCCCTAGATCTGCTCCAGATTTCTGCTGCTCTCTTAGATATGAGCGGCCATCTTGTCGTACGGTCAGATGGGCCAGGAGGCTGTCAGTGCACCTGCCTTCCCGTCTCTCCTGACAACAGACCTGATATACTCTCCTCCCCGTGCCTGCCCCAGGTGACAGCAGCCCAGGAGACTGTGATTCCTGCAGTGCCCATCAGCATCTTGTGGCTGAACCCTGTCCAAGTGACCGCTGGGCACTGCCGCCTCCTTAGGGAATCCTTTCGGTCAGCTGTAAGTGTGACAGGGGGCGGATAAGGGCGGGCATGCCAATCATGGGGGAAGGGAGGAGCCCACTGTACTGTGCTCACTGGGGACACCACAGGCAGAGGCTGAAAACCCAGCCGATCCAGGCTGAGAGGTTTTTCTATTGCCATCTAATCCCGACAGTAGCATCCTGATCAGTGCTCTAGGATGCCCTGTGCAGCTCCCAGGGAACACTTGTGTGGCACCCTAAGGGTTGACTCTCCCATCTTTTAAATAGGACACGAAGAACAGGCTACATCCTTCAGTGTAACCCACAGAGGAAATCTCCACACAATGCTGCTTCCTCGCACGTATGTGGCATGCATGTCACGGTTTGTAGGGCACGTTCATATGTGGCATGTCATTGACTCACACAGCAATCTTTGATGCACGGTGGTGCATACATTATCACCTTCCATTTACAAACAGGTGTCAGAGGTTCCAGGAGCGTAAATGATTGGCTTTGATCAGGACTCACACATTCTCCAGGCCCCCATTCAGTCCCTCCCAGCTTCGTGTGGTGAGGTTGAGTCCTGATTCCCACATATGCTCAGATTGGCAGCAGTTTTAAAAACCTGTAGCTGAGACTCAACAACTCCAGGGCCTCTGCAATTAAAGGGCAGCCTGTGGCCAGGCAGCACCAGCATCTCCTGGAAGCTCATTAGGAAAATAGAATCTCAGACCCATCCAGACCTGCCGCATGAGTAGGCCTTCAACAAGACTCGGGGGGACCTCTGCAGTGGGAGAAGCTCTGTGCCAGGCAATATATGGCTTCTTCTGTCTTCCTTGGCTTTCCCCTCTAGCCTCACCTCGGAGAGGTATCTTAGGTGGGGTGGGCTTGGAGAAAAGAAACTTCTGGTTTCAGAACATGGTCTGTCTGTCCAGCTTCCCTCTCTGTGGACTAAATCTCCACTTGTCTCCTTTTCTCTCTTCAGCTCCCCCCTAAATACTTTTAGCCAAGAGACACAGCTCCTCAGCTGACTCTAAATCTTCTCTTTGGCATTAATTTTGATAAAAGCATGAAGGTGGGAAATGTGATATCAGTTTTCTTTGATTTCTGAGAATCCTAAAATCTGTTTAAAGGACTCCCAATCTGAGCTGTGAAAGAGTCGTGATTTCCTAAGGAAGGTCTGTGATGTTAATTTTTTTTCTCTCCCTTTTTTTGAGAAAGAGTCTGTTTTCAACTCTCCAGTGGGGTGCATGGCTTGATTGACACACTCGATAATTGCTTGGTAAATCAGCAACTCTGCTTAGCCACAGGGCGAACATGGCTTACAAGCAAAAAGTTTGTTTGTTTGTTTGTTTTTAAAGAGGTGGAGTAAAGCACCATGATAGAAATTAGACAAACTCTTAACCAGCTTTGCTAATCAAGTTGAGATTCCACTCTTGCCCCTTGACATTGCTCCCACTTAACAGAGCAGTCACTGGAATTCTTTCCTGATTCTCTCTGGGTACTTTTTATAGGGAGAGTATAGACTGAAATCAGGTGTTGATGTCTTTCTCTGCATAACTAATTTCCTTTAGTGACCTTTCATTTTTTTCTACCTTGATCTTTTAACCACCACTGGGCTTGGTTCCTTCTTTGTGGTTTTCAGCACAATAGTTCAAGTGGCGTCAGGCCAGCCCTGTCTTCTGCGGGTAGGCTGTGGCCATGGTGCGTGTTTGGGACAGCCAGTGCTACTGTTTGGGGGCCCTTTTTCAGCCTATGTGGTTGAAGATAGCAAGAAGGAAGCATTTCATCTTTTCTCCCAATCATTCTTTATCAAGAAAGGGCCCAGTAAGTGAACTCTTCTAATCGGTTTAAAGAAAGACAAACTCCTAATTACAAATTAAATACACTCAGCACTATTTAACTGTTAAATACATCATTTACTGAACATTTGCTATTCTCTTTGATAGAAGCAGGCTATTATTTTACTCTTGCCTTTGGGACAATCTTAGGCCCTATTGAGGTTTCTAAGCCTATTTGCTTCAATGTGGTTCTGACTGCTATTCAGAAGAACCGTATTAACTGCCTCCTTAGCAATTTCTGGCTGGTCCATGAGCAATCGGTTTAAGTCAACACTGATGATCAGAATCCTTTGCTCCACATCCTTTTCACTAAGAGGATATGTGACACTGGCTGTGTGACTCAATTCAAGTTCCATCAGAGCCCTTTCTCTAGAATTCCAGCTATAACTTTATAGGGACATATTGGTGGATTCACAGGGAGAAATTCTGGTCCAAGCCCACACCTCCATTCCCAAACCTCTTTGCTCCATGGACCCAATGTTTTTAGTTATTTTGTGAATTCTAAGGGCAACTTCAGAACAGGGATGAAATCTAAAGCAGATGGTGGATGCAACATGGCAATTTTATCCGGCACGTGTTTGGGAGGGTGGGATGAAGTGGGGAAGAAGGTGGAGAGTGGAGTGAAGACTCCTCAACTGTCAATTTTTGTTCACCTCTCGGACTGAAAAAAAACAAGTTTCCACTTTTCCAAAAGATGAGTGTCAGCTTAGCTAACAATCTTTCCCGAGTTTTTCTGACTAGGCTCGATTAGGGTGAGCCCTTGACACAGCCCACGGGGGATCCTGACCTTGGGCAAACTTGAAATGCTCTTACTGGCAGAGATGACAGGTCAACACCAACAACGTGACAACTGGGGAGGGCTGGGTTTCTTTTTGCAAGTCATTCCAGTGGACTTTATATAGAGAGTCAACAAAGTCCAGACATCGCTTTGGTTTGGACCAGACCAGCGCACCGATGTGTCAGATAGTCACACCCATGCAATGACAAACCCGAAGGAGGAAATGTCTCGGAGTAGAAAGTGAAGGAGTAAGGAAGTCTTTGCAGTGGACATTTCCACGAAAGGGACATAAGCTACAGGGAACCACCAAGTCACCCGGCTCCACGGACCTGCTGTGGGGCACTCCCGTCCGCCCCTCAGAGCCCTGCTCCCACCGACCGCTGGCCATCTCTGGAAGATGCTGCGGCTCCTGTTTCATAAAAAGGAGCTTCCAGGGCCAAGGAGCGGGCGGCGGTCGGGGTAGAGAGCGAACCGGAGCCCGGAGCCCACCGCGAGAGCAGGTGCACGCCCCGCGGCGCGTCCCGGCCTGTCCCCGCGCCGGCCGCCAGGGGCGCAGCGGCCTCCTCCCGCGGAGGCGCCTACCTGTATCTCTGCTTCACAGACTGCTTCTCCGCCGACTTGCACACGTGCCCCGCGTAGTACAACGGGAAGAACAGAAAGTTCCAGTTGGTGGCGAACCACGTGAGGGTGAAGGGCGCGTCGAACGTCCGGAAGGTCAGCTTGGCCAGCTGCGTGGAGCCGGCCCAGGAGGAGCACACGCACAGCACGACCGCCACGCCCCAGGAGATCTTCCTGAGCTGCGCCCGCGAGCACGTCCAGCAGCGGCGGCTCGCTCTCCCGCCGGCCTCCGCCCCGGCCGGCGCCGGGGCCTCCGCCGGGCCCGGGGAGTCCCGGGGGCGCTCCTCCCCTGGGGAAGAGAAGGCCGAGTTAGGCGGGCCCGCTGCCCTCCGCTCGCCGCCGCCGTCCCGGCCCCCGCCGCTGGGGGGCGCGCGGGCAGCTTCCCGGGGACAGCTGCGGAGGGGACGTTCGCACCGGGTCGCCCGTCCTCCCCTGACTTGACCTTGCACGGTGGGCCACGGCCACCCGGGCGGCATCAGACCCTCTCCCTCCTCGCCGCCTCCCCCGGGGGCTCGCGGAAAATTCGGAATGTCTGCCCCCTCCCCCTCCCCCTCCCCGAACCCCGAATTAGCATCTGCTTTGGGAAACTTGTCCGTATCACAGAGCGGCTGAGATATTTTCACTCTAGTTTACGTCTGCCTGGGTGGACTGCCCTGTCACCGGGTGCCTGGCAGTGCTAGGAGCTGGAGATTCCTATAGGAGAAGGTCTTGACCTCTAAAGGGTCCCAGGACCTCGACTGAAGCTTTTCTCTGCTCAGTGCTAAAAGGCGCAGATGCCAAGACTCTCCTTTTATTTTGCACGTACAGCAAAAAATAGATTCCCCTGCCCCTCTTATTTTTCTATCTGTTTTAACTGGCTTCCTGCTGATAGCCTCCAGGCCCACTTTGAAGCTTTACTTAAAAACCACAACCTCTGGCAGCCGGTGTGTGAAAGGCCGCAGACACTCCATTCTAG
Organism: Perodicticus potto; assembly: GCA_963574655.1. Lineage (NCBI taxonomy): Eukaryota > Metazoa > Chordata > Mammalia > Primates > Lorisidae > Perodicticus > Perodicticus potto. The sequence goes on along the minus strand of CAUYRH010122608.1, from coordinate 1,345 downwards.
AAGAGCTGTGTGCTTTCTGGAAACCAGGCTGCAGCCCAAAGCCTGGCTCTGCCACAGCATTTTTCCCGCAGACCATGAGAAGGGGGAAAGGCGTTATTTTCCACTGTTTGCTTTTCACTCATGATTGTGTGCATGTCAGCCGGCTGGAAATTTAAACAAAGCTGTAGCTTGTGTTATGTTAGCTTTTGTCAGGTGTAACTATGGACGGATGCAAATTTCCAGAAGGCAATGTGCTTGCCTTTTATGTATCGTCCCTGAACTTTGCTAAATGGGACACGAGCTGAGAGGCCATCTTCCCTATAGGGGTACAGGACTGAATATACTAGCATCAGATGTGCTCTCTAGAAATAGTGTTTAAACTTAATAGTTAAATAACTTTATTCAGCTGGATTCCGTATATCATACTTTCTGAAACATGATAATTTTATGAGGCAAAATCTGGATTCAGTGTAGTCTAACATGCAGGTATTAGCTAATACATTATCATTAGCCCTCAGCCCTGGGTATATCTGTTTCAGCCAAACGTTACATGGGTAGATAAGGAGAGATTGATTGGCCTGAATTGTTTGACATCAATCATCTGTATTATGCTTCATTACCTGCTTTATTAATATTTAATTGACCTCCTCTTACTTCGCACGTATGTACACATCCTAGTGGGAAAGTTCCTGGAAAACCAAATGTGTGGCCACCTCTGAACTTCTGACAAGTTGTCTGTTCTTGCATGGGCTGCAGGGTAGGAAGATGCGGTATGCAAAAAAGGTAGGGAGGGGAGACAGGGAAGGAGGGAGATGGGGGGGTCACGGTGAATGAAACACCTCTTGGGAGCAGGACACAATTATAAGAGGGACTTTACCTAACAAATGCAATCAGTGTCATCTGGTTCTTTGTACCCTTAACAATCCCCAACAATAAAAAGAAAAAAGATAGATTCCCATCCTTTTGCTTGATGCCCTCCCAGCAGGACTTCTTGACTTTGCTCACAGTGAATTCCTACAGCTTAAGACAAATCCAGTTTCAGAGAGAAGCATGCACATTTCAATTCACACCTGGATTACCTGCCGTTTTGAATTAGCATCTGTAACCTTTCATTAGCAGGAGAATTTGCAAGGTGTGTTGGAGGTTAGGGAGATTTGTCTCCATCAGTATCACTGTCAAAAACTCATCCTGAGGCTCAGCGCCTGTGGCTCAACGGGCTAAGGCGCCAGCCACGTACACCTGAGCTGGCAGGTTCGAATCCAGCCCGGGCCTGCCAAACAATGACGGCTGCAACCAAAAAATGGCCAGGCGCTGTGGCGGGCGCCTGTAGTCCCACCTACTTGAGAGGTGGAGGCAGGAGACTTGC
>CAUYRH010122607.1:0-32218 GCA_963574655.1 Perodicticus potto | reverse complement strand
TTCTTTTTTTTTTTTTTTTGAGACAGAGCCTCAAGCTGTCACCCTGGATAGAGTGCCGTGGCATCACAGCTCACAGCAACCTCCAATTCCTGGGCTCAAGCGAGTCTCTTGCCTCCGCCGCCCAAGTAGCTGGGACTACAGGCGCCCGCCACAACGCCCGGCCATTTTTTGGTTGTCATTGTTGTTTGGCGGGCCCGGGCTGGATTGGAACCCGCCAGCTCAGGTGTACGTGGCTGGCGCCTTAGCCCTTTGAACCACAGGCGCTGAGCCAGAATCATGATATTTCAATTATGCAGACTACTTGCACCTATTTTGTTGAATGTCCTTTCATCTCTGATAATAAAATGTGAACTGAGATTAGGAAATGGTGATCCTAAATGATTTGGCAAGGTAAAACAGAAAGTGACAGAGTGGAATCAGAAACTCCTTTTCTTAACTGCTGGCTTAGTACTTCTTATTCTAGGCTGTTTTGGCTGTGCTGCTTCAAGGCAAACCATGTCATTGCCTTTCCCGTTTTAGAAATACATTGTACAGAAGTTTCCTTTGTGGTATGATGGCCAAGAGCCACCTATTATTTAAGAAAGGCCAATTGTTGATCATTAATGACAAAATATTTTTACATGTTCCTTATGGATTCAAGTTGTCTTTCATTTCTTTAAATAACCATGACTTTCCTAAGTAAGACATTCAGAAATTACTGAATATTAAAAAGGAAAGGTGTCTTAGACATTATCTACCCCATTATTTTAATGAGTAAACGAAGGCCCAAAGAAATCTATCCATAGCCATCTTGTAGGAGTTTGTGGGAGTCTCCTGACTTTTGGTCCAGAGCTATTTATATAGCACGTAGCACTTCCTCATTTGCTCAATATTCTGATGCCATGACATAATTGAGATATTTATGGATCCTTCAGTCCTGATCAATGTGCCATCCTGGGGAGTTTGTGTGCCATTTTACCTTTTAATTTTTGTCATCTATTCATTTATTTAATACACTTTTCTTTTGCTGCCTAATGTTTTCTGTTAAAAACAGACTGAAAATGGTTGGAAAAAAAAAAGTAAGACAGTAAGTGGGAAATGTGAGTAAATTTTCTTGAAAGAAGAAGGAGTGAAGTAAAGCTATGAGGAATTTAGAAATGTTGAAATTTTTGGTGAGAAAGAAAACTAAGAGTATGGGAGTGATAGCCAAGTGAGTGGACAACCTCCTACCACCAGGGCCTCTGTTACCAAACTATTACAGGGTTATCTCATTCCTTTTAACAGCCCTTCAAGTTAGGGGCCAGTTGTTAACCTCATTTTATTAGTTAGGGAGAAAATGAGGCTCAGATAAGTTCTGTCATTTACCTCACAGACACATAAGCTGGTAATAACCATAGAGCCAGATCCAACCATGTGTGGCTATGAAGCCTATGCACTTTAACTTCTACAGGGTATGTGTAAGGGGAAACCCATGAAAATAACAATAATTAGGGCGATCGTACTAATAGTAATAATGATAGTTAATGTAGTGTTTTATAGGTGTGATCTCTTTGAGCAGGATTAAGTAAGCACATGAATAGGACTGGTAGGGAGTCTTTATACTGCTCATTGGTGAAACAAGACAGGAAGAAAGAAGACATATAGATTCTTTAAAAGTACTTAAGATTTCAGTTGGCTTGTTTTCTGAAAAATAATTAAAGGACTCAATTAGATTTTGTTTTGCTGCATTTATGAGATTGTAATGTTCTGGATGTGGGTGGATGGTTTGGTGTGTGATTGTGTGAAATCAAACCTGATATATTGAGAATTCTTCCAGAGGATAAGTATAACTTTTGGGTTTAATATTCAATTTTGTAATTAGTGATCATTGTTCCTATGGGAATGGGCATTCTAATCTGGATTTTTGTTTTCTTTTGAAGCTGAATGTCAGATACATCGGTTATCTGCCATATGAAAAAGCAACTTTGTATTTCGTGGAAAAACGGTAACCACTCATTTTACATAAATACTCCCAAATGAATCTCTGGTAAATAATTTTATATTAGTCTGCGATTTCAACTTACTGTTACACGCTCTGCTCATGATTGGAGGGGGAAGATACCCAGTTCTGTAGTAATGTGTAACATTAACGTGGTGACAATTTACAAATAATCCCTATCTCTTTTCCCTCTCCTCAGTAATAACTATCTTCTAATGGATTAATGCTCGTTTGGAATAGAAATTTAGATAGAATTCACCTATATTTCTATGCAAATATACGTAAAGATGGTATTCCGGCCTCAGAATTGGATTATGTGCATTTAAAAATATCATTTTAACTCGCAACTCCCTTAAACTGTTACTACAAAAGAAATATTTGTTTTGTTACTCAGCCTAAAAACAAAACTTGACCCAAATTACACGACCTAATAGCTACAATTTTATCCACTTAATTTTAAACTAATTTGAAAGACTTCATTTCTAGTTGTCAGACTGGAGTTGAAAGTGAGGCAGCAGTTTGAAAGGGATACACACCCACCTCCCAGCCTCAAGAGGCACCTCAAGAATTTCTATCCTCACAAGGTCGGTGACGCAAGAGATTTTGCGAGTTGATGAGTGTCGCTGTCGGCGAGCCCCCGCGGACGCAGGCCGGACCCGCTGCGGCGCGGGCCGCGAAGAGTTAACCGGGAACCGAGCCCCTCGCGCCGCGGGCTCCCCGCGTGCTCCTTCCGCCCTCCCGTCCCCACCCTCTCGTTTTGGCAGGGGATTAAAGTGCTCCCCCCTGTGGCAGCAGTGACCCAGAAATGAGTTTGATTCACACAGTCCTTCCTCCATAACAAACCAAACACCCGTCCGAGAGTGCCTCCGTGCGCGACTGCCGGGTGTGTGCGCGCCGGGGAAAGCAGGGGCCCGCCCGGCTCTCCGCCCGCCCTCCCGCCGCGGCCCGAACTCATGCGGCGCGGAGCGAGCGAGCGGCGCGTAGCCCAGCGCCTCGGCCGAACCCCTCCGCAGCAGGTACGCGCGCGGGCCGCGGGGGGCGCGCGGGGTGGGCGCGCCGCGCGTGTGTCCGCGTGGGGGTCCGTATGCGCGTCGCGGTCCCGCGGCGGCGGCGGCGGCGGCGGCGTCGGCGGCTGCAGGACGAGCCGAGAGGCTCAGCCATATTTGATGGTTTTGTTGCTTTGCTCGGGAGTTCTCGGGAGTAATTTAATGCCGAAGGTCGCTGCCTAGTGGAAATAATATAGTACGTCATTAATATGGCGCCAAAAGATTGGGTTCTCGATATGTAGCGAGGAGGGAGGGAGGCAGCCGCCGAGCGCAGCGTTACTATCCCACCAGTAACTTGGGCATTGCCGGGGCGGGGGCCGGTGGAGGAGGAGGAGAGGATGATTTTTGGATCCTGAGAATTGATCTATGTTGGATCAGTAAGTTTTATTATGATTTTTTTTCAATTTTGGGGGGGCCGAAGACAAGAGCTTTTTCTTCTTCTGGATGTGCGAAGAACATGCGGGTTTTCAGGTGAATCATCAATTAAATGCGTTCAGGAGAAGAAGCCCAGTTTGGTTGGTTTCAGTTTATAGGATTTTTTTTTGAAAAGCAAAAGTGCATTAGGTTGCATGAAAGTGGAAAGCGTAGTAGCAACTTGGTAGACAGATGGCAATGGCAGGCAGAACGCAGGTTCGCGTACATATATGAATCCAGAGTATGTGTGACCGCGTGTGTGGTGGTACTATATTTGTCCAAACATAGGTGTGTAGGTACATCTGTGTGTGGTGGCCGCAGTCCTGGCTCTCGTCACCGCGTCACCACATATCCAAAATGTTCATTGCATCAATTCAAGGGCAGTGAGCAGGGAGTAAAGGGACAGCTTGGCAATTAGATTTTTCTAAACGGAGCTTCTTCTGATCAGACCTTTTACTTATAGCGAGACCTGTAAAGTAAAACCCTTCATCGATGAAATTGGGAAGGAGTTAGCATTGGTAGAGAAAAGTACCGATCAAACATGAACTTAAAACGTCTTGTAAATTGCAACCTTTGGCACCATCTGCAAATGGTGGGGGTGGGGGTGTCCCTGGGTCTCCTTGCTGCCTTCAATGAACGTGCCGTGTGTTCCTCGGGACTGCAACTTGCAGAGCCCTTGAGTGCACGTGTCTTGTGCCTGTGAGCGTGTTTGTGAGTTCGGGGCTGTTGTTCGGTAGCCAGCTAGCTTTCCGGATAGCTCTACGTTGGCTTGCAAATGCGGGAGAGGGATGGAATGTGGAATGTTGACCGGGGAACCGAATCCTGTCGGAACGGTCCCATTTGCTGGAGAAATTCGATCCCTTCCACCTCCTTCCCGCTCCCCCCGCCCGCCTTTGGGCTGGAGGCGGGGCTGAGGACGCGGCTGCTGCTCAAAGTGGCGGAGCGCGGCGGCGGGAGGCAGGTGCACGGCACCCGCCAGTGGGGGTGCCTCAACTTCCGCGGGCGTTTAAATAGCAGCCTCTCTCCCCTCCCACCGGTAATAGGTGACCTGGCGGCCGAGGGCGGCGGGGGGAAGGGACAGGGGAAGACCCGGGAGCAAACCTCCGCGGCACGTGGGCAGGTGCTGGGTGGCCCCAGGGCCAACTTTTGTAGCCCTCCTCTGGCGTTCTGAGGAGAGGCGGCTCAGTGTGGAAATGGGGGCGGGCGGCGGCCGAGGCGCTTCTTGTCGGCTGCGGCCGGAGCGTCAGCTAACGGTCCCGGCAGCGCTGCCGGGCCCCGGCAAAGGGGATTGCGGGGGGAGGAACGCCTGGCCCGCCGCGCCCGCCCCGCACAAAGCCCGTGGCGCGGGCATGGGCGCCGCGCCCCTGCCCCGGGAACCGCCAGAAGCCCGACGCGGTCCCCGCGCCGGTTCCGGCGGGCGGCCGCAGGCGTTTGTTTGTTGGTTCCGCGCCGCCCTCCTCGCCGGATGGCTTCCTGTGACAGAGGTGATACACAGTTTCCAGAACTGTCTGGGGGCGGGGGCGGGAGCGGGAGCCGAGCCCGCTGGGGGCTGCTCACCGCCGCCGCCGCTCCCATCTTAAAACCGTTTCTCGCCTGCGCGCTCGCCCCAGCCTGAAGGTGCCGCCCTGGAGGGGCTCGGGGCGGGGGACGGCGCGGCCGTTTCCAGCGGCGCAAGTGGCTTCTGGACGCGAGGGAGCGTTTTGATTTGCAACTGGGGCCAAGCGGATTGGTGCAGCTGGCGGCGGCGGGGCGGGAGGAGCGGCGGCGGCGGGGGGTGGCCACTTTCAAATGGAGAGGGCGGCGGCGGCGACGGGGACGCCGCTGCGGAGGGAGCGGGGCTTGGTTGCGCCACGAGAAGGTGTCATCACTGCACCGGGGCTAATTCCGGCGGAGGTGCCGGGAGTTACTTTCCCCTCCTCCCGCGCTGTTGTTTCTGTCGCCTCGGGGGGAGGAGGAGGAAAGGGAGGGGGCGGCGCCGCGCGGAACCGCGGCCCTGCGCACACCCCGGCGGGCGGCAGGAGTCGCGCGGTGCGTTCTCGGCTGCGGGGCGGCGGCCCAGCTCCCCCACGCCGGAGTCCCTCCTCCCTTTCCTGGGATCCTCAGTTTTTTCATCTTCGCGCTCGCGCTCTGCCACCCTCCCACACGGGCTTCTCATTCCAGCGACCTCCACCTCGGCTCTGTCGGTCTCGGGTCTCCCCGCCTACTCGGGTCCTTCCCCCGCCCCCGCTCCCTTGGCCCCGGGCTTGCCCATCCCGGGCTCCCCCTCCCGAGCACGCGGGGGCGGCCGCAGTCCCGACGCCGGGTGAATGCTGAGAGCAAACAAAAAAGCGGGCGATTTAAACGTGCCTTCGAAACCCGTTAGGAATGCATCGTCAGCCAGAGACCGTTTAAAGGCAGCTTTAGCTGGCTTTCTAGTAACGAGGAGGCTGGCACTGCACCTCGCCTTGGCGGGGGCGAGGGTCTGTCGCCTGTTTACCTCGGCCAAGAGGGAATTAATTTTTCTAAAATGATAGCTGCTGTGAATGACTCGAGACAGCTACATGTTTTAGGAAAGTGCGAATGGATGTGAGGTTTCACATTAATGGGAATGCTTAGGAGGTTATTTCCCAAAGCTTTTTAGTAGGTGATGTATTTCTCCTTTTTATAATGCCTGCTGTGATGGCTAGCTCTAGCTTCTTGTAGCTCAAGGCTAATGAACTAGTTTTAAGATGCAAAAAAATTATTTCTCTAAAAGCTGTGGCTCACCAAGGGTTAGAAATTTTATAGTAAGTTGGATTTTTGATCAAATCACAGTAATCAAGATTTAGTCACTTTTAGGAGGAGAAAGGAAACATTTATTGTTTCCGTACTTTAAGTAACTTAACACTTTTGATGCAATAATTTGTTGTAGGTGGGCAACATGTGGGGGGTGATAAATGGGATGTTCTTTGGCTAACAGTTGTAGCAAAAACGTGCAACCTGGAATTTTTATTGTCGTTTTATCTCCAAAATCTTAGTCCCGTTTGTTGCCACTTTTAAGTCCCATGACGAATGGTATTTTGCTGTCTTCCCTAAGGATATTTTTATAAGTGTATTTGATCTGGCACTTTCGTTTCAACATCTAGAACAAACATAATTTTCATCTATTTAAGTGTTAGGTTTCCCCATATCTCATCCTTATGCTAGCAGAGATAATAGGAGTTGCCTGTAGAACTTGAACTTGATTCCATCTTTAAGATCATAGGCTGCTTTCTAGTAAGAAAAGTTGAGTTGCACAGAGATTTTCACTTTAACAAAGATAGACAGATACCTGTTATCTAGAAAGAAAAAAGAATCCCCGTTACTAGTTCCGCCACCATCACTTGATGCATAAGCCTGAAGGGAATTTGCTTGTATTAGTTGCCCAGGTTAAAAGATCATAGGGAAAACAAGGAAAAATGGTAAGCGTGAGGGAGAGTGAGACTAAGAGAGGTTAAACAGATTAAGAAAATGTGTTTTCTTGCCTAATCCAGAGACTTGGGGAAGGAGGATAAATTGAAACAAACTTGGAGAACTTGGTAAGAGTAAATAAAATCTCCATGTGTCTTACCTGTTGATTTTTTTTTTCCCTTAGTGGCTTAAAATAGTTATTACACAAGTGATGTTAAGTGTGTACATTGTTGAAAATGAGAAAATACAGAGAAGCAAATATAAAAACACTTTTACCACCCAAAAATTACACCACTGTATCCCTTTCCAGATAATTTTGTGTATTTTTGTGTGTATTTTAATTAACAGAGTAATTCTGACGTAATTCTCTCAGTAGACGCACACACATAAGAGTCTGCAAGGAAGTTGTTTTTGGTCCACTAGCTTGGTAATTTTAATATCATCTGTTACTGGGACATGTTCAGGTTTCCCTATTTGGGTCCAGAATATCACAGCTTTGTCTAAACCACTGTTGGTAAATGACCATTTATTTATTGGATCTGGTTATTTTCCCTCAAGTAGTCTTTAGTAACGTTTTGATGGAATATGACACTGTGGAGGCAAGCCTTTAGAAATAACGTCAACTATATTGAAAAAAAAGCTAGAAATCAAAATACCATTTATCGTAATTTGGAAATCTTAGATTTGGAAAGCATCTATTTGAAAAATACATACCTGTTGTTTTTACCCACAGGCTTGTTGAGAAAAGATTTATCAAGTGTTGTGTTTGGTACTGAGGTGGTGGGAACAGCAAACATCAAACATTGGTTATATTCTGTATCTTTAGGGTTTATTGGGAGTGAAGAAGAATATAAATCTGTCACAGTTTTGCTTGCTTCTTTGCTTTCCAGTTTGTGAAACTCTTCCCTGTCATTTAGTATTATGAGGCACTTGTTACACCATTATGGTTAATGGTCTATCATCATTTTTGCTTTATAAAACCTATTTTCCCACAAGGTTTATAGAATAGATATCCTCTGGAGGAAAGTATGACAGCAAACACACCTTCCTTTTTATTTGTGTTGGCATTTAAAAGTTTAGCTTGATTGTTAAAATAGAGTTATCAATTTTAAGCTTTTTCCACTCTCCTTGTCCAGACATTTAACTTAGCAAATCAGCACCATATTCAATAATACTTTTTTTTTTTTTTTTAAGTATAAAGGATGGGTTTGCTTGGAGTTGTTAGTTTCTTAGTATCAGAAGCCTAATAGCTGCTTTAATTGGGAAAGTATTTTGATTCTTGAGACAGGGAAGTTGTTGCTTTAAAAGTTTTAGTGTTTAGCTGTTTTATTCATTTTCAACATCTCATAGTACATTATGTGATTGTGTATTTAAAATTTGGACAGATACTATGTTATTTTTATTTTTCTAGAATATAATATTTCACAAAGACTTAATTGAGTCTATTAATGTATTGTCAGTTACCTAATACACTTCCTCTGGCACCTGGGCTAGAGTGCCATGGTCTCAAGCCTAGCTCACAGCAGCCAGGAGCCCCTAAGGTTAAGGGATCCTTCTGCCTCCGCTTCCCACAGTGCTAGTCCCCTAGTGTACTTATCATGCAAAATCTAGTTTGTGATCATGAGGGGTGTATACAGTCTTTTAATTTTTTTTTTTTTTTTGCAATTGGTTTTGATGAACAGAGTTACTCTTGTACTCTTTAATAAACACAAGAATGGCCCTGGAAGGCTTTTTTATCTGCAAGTAGAAGTGGCACTTTGAAGTTCAGGGTTGAGTGTCAGGGGTCAAAACAGAGGAGATCGATGATAGACTCCTGGCCATGTCCTGGCCTTTTTCTAGCCCAGGAACGACTTGAATGATTATTAAGAATGGCTTTTCTCACCTCAGAAATATAGAACACTAGGCTTGGAATGGAAAGCTTAATCGTTCTAAAAGGGACTAAGTATTTTCCATTTCTAATCCTTAATCAATGGTATATGATGTGCACTCAATGAATGTTCAAAAACAAACTTTTTGTTACTTTAAGGCCAGTTCAGTATTAACATTTTTGCTTTTGGTTCTTCAGGTAGAGTTAAGACAGTAAGGTTATGATTAGAGATAGTTAAAAGTAAGTTCATTTTTAAAGTCTAAGGCTCTTTGGGGCTTACTTATAGAGGGAATTAAGGTTTTCCCCTTGTGTGGATAGCACTTATAGTTGTCAACAATAGTTTAAAATATTGATCATTTAATGTCTCAAGCACAGGAGATTTTATTTGAAAATTCATGACATCTAGGTAGCTCATGCCTGTAATCCCAGCACTTGGGAGGCGGAGGTGGGTGTATTGCCTGAGCTCAAGAGTTGGAGACCAGCCTGAGCAAGAGCGAGACCCCCATCTCTAAAAAATAGCTGCATGTTGTGGCGAGCGAGTACCTGTAGTCCCAGCTACTTGGGAGGCTGAGGCAAGAAAATCACTTGAGCCCAAGACTTTGAGGTTGCTGTGAGCTGTGACAGCATGGCACTCTACCAAGGGCGACAAAGTGACTTTGTCTCAAAAAAAAGAATCATGACATCTAAGAATTTTTAAGCAGTTATTTTAAGTAAAGATTTCAGTGGTAAAGGTCCAAACTGAAAAATAACATGGACTTTTTTTTCTTACTGCAAGGTAAGGAACATGAAATGGCAATATGATTAGCACATTGCTTGAGGTTGAACTGCATGGTTTAATTTGTTTAGCACAAAGTACACTAAACACAGTTAAAATTTTTTCTTAATTACTGTTATCTTTACAAGCATCAGTTATTACAGTGGAAATGTAAAGATGCACTGAAGAGGGATAAGGCTGAGTTCTGGTGGCTTGTAACTTTTAAAGTTGGGGATACTTTTGAGACTGAAACCAGTGGAACCTCTCCCCCAGAGAATGTGGGTTGCATTGAAATTTGCATGTCCTTTCAGGGATTCCATTGATTTTCCTAAGTGCATCCTTGGATTCTAGTATACATGTTTACATTCTGGTAACTTCTTTTTATGATTTCTCTCTGATCCTTCTTTTTTTTTTTTTTGAGACAGAGCCTCAAGCTGTCACCCTGGGTAGAGTGCCGTGACATCACAGCTCATAGTAACCTCCAATTCCTGGGCTCAAGCGAGTTTCCTGCCTCTGCCTCCCAAGTGGCTGGGACCACAGGCACCCGCCACAATGCCCGGCCATTTTTTGGTTGCAGCTGTCATTGTTGTTTGGCGGGCCCCAGCTGGATTCGAACCCACCAGCTCAGGTGTATGTGGCTGGCGTCTTAGCCCGTTGAGCCACAGGCGCCGAGCCTCTCTCTGATACTTTTACTGTCACCGTTACCATGTATTGTTAAGATGCCTGTCTGGAACAGGCGTTCTGTTTATTGGTTATTAACTTGAACATCAGATAAGAAGCACGTTAGAACTTTCCATAACTTAGTATACACCAGCCTCAACTAAGGAGCCTCAGGGAATTTCCTTGGAGAAAAATTTACTTGTGTTTATGTAGCCTTTAAGTTACTTAGAGTACCCTTTATTCTCCCCTAACTTTTGATTCCAGCCTGTTTTAATTATGGACTTTTTTTTTTTTTTTTTGTAGAGACAGAGTCTCACTTTATTGCCCTTGGTAGAGTGCCGTGGCATCACACAGCTCACAGCAACCTCCAACTCCTGGACTTAGGCAATTCTCTTGCCTCAGCCTCCCGAGTAGCTAGGACTACAGGTGCCCACCACAACGCCTGGCTATTTTTTCTGTTTTGCAGTTTGACTGAGGTCAGGTTTGAACCTGCCACCTTTGGTATATTGGCCCGGCGCCCTACTTGATGAGCCACAGGCGCCTCTAGGGACTTTTTTTAAGCTTCAAATCTGATTCTAAGATATTTGTTTCAGAATATGTTCATTGTGGTGAAATCTACATTAGTAAGATGCACAAATCTTAAGTGTATAGACAATGAGGGGGAGAGAGTATTTTGCTCTGTTTCTGGGCTCAAGTGATCCTCCTACCTTAGCTTTGTGAGTAGCTGAGACTACAGGTGGATGTCACCACATCTGGCTAATTTTTTTTTTTTTTTTTTTTTTTTTTTGATAGAGTAGGCCTCATTGTGTTGCTTGGGTTGGTCTTGAACTCTTAACCTCCAGGAATCTTCCTACCTGTGGCTTCCAAAATTACTAGGATTACAGGTGGGAACCACTGATCTAGTTAGGGACTTTTTAAAAGACTGAATGTGTTTGATGATCCTTAACCAGGATTGGTGATTGATGCACATTTAACTGAACATTCATAATGTTGTTTTACAAAGACCATATTGCCAGTCTGTTGATTTATAGGAGGGCTTAGTAAACTTTTTCTGTAAGTGGCCAGGTAGTCAATATTTTAGGCTTTGTGGGTCATGGTCTGTCACAACTGTACACCTCTGTACTTTTAAGTGCCAGAGGGACCACAGATAAAAGGTAAATGAATGAGCATGGCTATGTACCAATAAAACTTTATTTATGAACATTGAAATTTGAATTTTGTGTAATTCTCACGTGTCACAAAATGTCCTTGACCTCCTCCTGTCAACCATTTAAATATGTGAAAGTCACTAGCTCAAACTTTTATAAAATCTCTTGATTTATAGTGAGATATAGCCATTACTTGGTCACCCAATTGTTTCTGCTGCTGGCTGGATTCTTTTTCTTGTAGGAACCTGAAAAAGCAAGTTGAGATTAGACGTTTGGAGGGAGTTGGCTAAGTTAAGGGCTATGGTTCTTTTTTTTTTGGAGAGACAGAGTCTCACTTTATTGCCGTCAGTAGAGTGCCGTGACATCACATAGCTCACAGCAACCTCCAGCTCTTGGGCTTAGGCGATTCTCTTGCCTCAGCCTCCTGAGTGGCGCCCGCCACAGCGCCCGGCTATTTTTTCGTTTTTGCAGTTCAGCCGAGGCCAGGTCTGAACCTGCCATATGGGGCCGGCACCCTACTCGATGAGCCACAGGTGCCGCCCTCTTTTTTTTTTTTTTGAGACAGTCTTACTCTGTTGCCCCAGGCTACAGTGCCATGGCTTTAGTTTAGCATAACAGCAACCTCAAGTCGTTGGGTTGAAGCAATCCTCCTGCCTCATTCCAAGTAGCTGGTACTATAGGCACCTGCCACAAGGCCCAGCTGATTTTTTTCTACCTTTTTTGTTTTTTTAAGTAGAGAGGAGGTCTTGCTCTTACTCAGGCTGATCTTGAACTCCTGAGCTCAAGCATTCTTGCTTTAGCCTCCCAGATTGCTAGGAGCCAGGGCTGTGGTTCTTAAAACCCTTTGGTTTGTAGATCCCTTTTGAGGATAGGATGTATAATATGGGGCCTTGTGTACCTAGGTGCAAGGAAAACCTACGTAGTCTCTCATGCCCTCTGAGGAGTCCAGGCTAAGAAGCCCTGCAAAGGGGATACCCATTACAAAATTGAGTTCTTTTACAGAGGAAGATAAAGTCAAGTAGGTTGTATGTTTTTAGGGCTTATTTAGTAGAATAAGTGCTTGAGTAGAATAAGTGCTGTAGTGCTTGTGGAACGGCCAACACATTTTTCTTTCAGCTCTACCTTTTGTGTGCTCCACTAGGCAACTGTCTTCGCTGAGCTTGCCAGGAAACTGTTTCAATTTCCAAGTTAACAGACTGTTTATTGATGATATTTTAGTTGTCATAATGTGTCATAGCCTTAGTCTTCCAGATAACCTCTGTTTGCCTCAGCCTCCCAAGTAACTGGGACTACACATGCCTGCTACAACGCCTGGCTATTCGTTGTTGTTGTTGTTGTAGTTGTCATTGTTGTTTAGCTGGCCCGGGGTGGGTTGGAACCCGCCAGCTCCGGCATATGTGGCCGGCATCCTAACCATTGAGCATAAGCACCGAGCCTTGAAACTTACTTTTTTTTTTTTTTTGAGACAGAGCCTCAAGCTGTCATTCTGGGTAGAGTGCTAAGGCATCATAGCTCACAGCAACCTCCAATTCCTGGGCTCAAGGGAGTCTCCTGCCTCCACCTCCCAAGTAGCTTGCCACAATGCCTGGCCATTTTTCGGATGCAGCTGTCTTTGTTGTTTGGCGGGCCTGGGCTGGATTCGAACCTGCCAGCTCAGGTGTATGTGGCTGGTGCCTAAGCCGCTTGAGCCCCAGGTGCCGAGCCAAGCCTTGAAACTTTTTTAGAGACAGTCTCACTTTATCGTCCTTGGTAGAGTGCAGTGACGTCATAGCTCACAGCAACCTCTAACTCTTGGGCTTAGTTGATTCTCTTGCCTCAGCCTCCCGAGTAGCTGGGACTACAGGCTCCTGCTACAACGCCCAGCTACTTTTTGGTTGCAGTTTGGCCAGGGCCGGGTTTGAACCCGCAACCCTCGGTATATGGGGTTGGCACCCTAATCACTGAGCCACAGGTGCCACTGATAACCTCTGTTTGAATCCTTATAGACATCAGGAGGAGGAAGGGTATAGATCTGGCACCTGGAAGAGGGTGACTACATGGGAGAAGAGGACCTACTCACTTTGGGACCTGGTCTTTGGTTCTGCAGTGGCTTTGCAATAAACATATATGCATGTATCTTTGTGAAAGCTGAGAAATCTCTCCAGAATTCACTGTACTCATCTTTAAAATTAGGAAAAGTAGATTAAATTATTTTTAATACCTATGAAATCTTCTCTGGAACTGTTGCTAGTATTTTATAGGTTTCTTTTGGAAAGATTTGCTGTAGATATAATCTATGTTGTGAGACCCTTTTCAGTTTTAGCCTTAGAGAGTAATTTCTAGACCTTACTGCTAGGTTTGAGACCATTTTATGTTTCCATGACCATAATAACAAGACTTGTATAATTGTGTTGAAATGTTTGTTTTTATATGTAGCGCACATGATGTGTAAATGTGGTTTTCATTAAGTGTTACCAAGGTCTTCCTAGACAACAGCGTGAATCTCTCTTGCTCTTTTTTAAAACAGTACTTTAAAATTTTGGGGGACTTAAGATTGTTAGTGGTAACTGATAGTCTGACAGCTGACTATAATCGAGAAACAAAGTTCCTCAAAAACAGCTGCATTTCAATCTGTGCACAGGGTAATTGTCATTAACTAGTTGAATCTGGTTTCTGCAGAAGCTGCTTTGTACACTATATATGAGAACATCTGGTTTGAACATTTAAAAATTTTTTACAATTGCCATATAGACACTTTCTATTTATTGGCTTATTTCAGGAATAAAGGGTTGTAGGATCCTTTCCCATCCTCACCTTTGCTGTGCAGAAACTATTTCCTGTTAACTAACACATGGTTTTTCTATAGTACCTTTCTTTAACGAACGTTTACAGTGGATTTGTGTGTGTGTATTTATGTGCATGTACTATATAAATTAGAGCTTGGTTCAGAGACCCCAAGACAGAATGGAACACAAACTTCTGATTTTAGTGAGATGCTGCAGGAAATAAACTTTTATTTTCATATATTCTGAGGAAATTAAATTAGTCTTTAGTTTTCCCTGGTAAAGTGTCAAAAAAGTATGTGAAAAGGAATAGGACATATTAGGCAAATAGGTTTTCTCTCTCTGATTTGGTGATAACACTGCTAAGAAGGATTCTGAAGTCGTCTGTTACCCATGCATGACATGGATGGAGGGAATGGCATTTTTGCTGTCCACTCTTTGGAATGTAGCGTTTTTATTTTTTGAAGGTAGTTTAAACTCTAGTTGTCCTGTTTGAGTTAGTTTTTTCTATTGTTGTGTGTGTGTGTATGTATGTGTATTTTTTTTCTTCCTGTTCTTTTACATCTTACTGCGTATATGTTAAGTGACCTCCTACAGACATTGGCTGTTCTTATATCTTCAGAACTTTCGCTTTTGAGGTTAATGACCTAATCAAGCAGAGTGGGTGACTCACCTTTCCATTAGGTATTCTTTGAAAGCAAGACAAGCCTTTGATACCCTGTCTCATTTTAGGCTGGTGCTTTGCATCAGGACAAGAAGTTGTGCTCTTGGGGTCCTGTATATGGTGTGGAGCAGGGAAAGAAAGCTTTTGGGTTTGAAATCTTTACTGTAATGAGTGTAGTACAGGATCATGGTAGAAATTAAAGGTCATATAGAGCAGTAAAAGTTCCCAACTCAGTCTGTCTGGAACACTTTGGTCAGATTTCTCAAAGATAACCACCATGGATTTTTATGTTCTTCCAGAAATTTTCCATGAATATACAAGCAATTGGCATATGCATTTTCTCTCTTCCTTTTTATATATAAATGGGTGTGTGTGTGCGTGTGTATATATGTATGTAAATAAATTTCTCACCTGCATTTTGCCTGTTTTTCTCTCTTAATATATTATCTTGGGCATCTTTCCACATGTGAGCATTTAGGTAGATCGAACAGAAAGGAATTTTGGGCAGATGGAAATAGGGATAAAATCTCAAAATTGGAGGCCAATGATGACTGACTGCCTTTGTTTGAGTATAAATTCATTTACTCCCATGTCTAGGGAAATTATAAAAAATAGATGCCAAATAGAAATAATTGTAATGTTTTGTCATAGCTTTTATTCAGTTGCTGACTCTTCTTGAGTCAGCAATTATAGAGACTTGGAAAGAGTCTAATAGATTGTCTTAGGGCTCATAAGACAATATGGATTATTTATAAATTGGCAAATGAAAGCTGCTTGGGATTCATTCAGAAACACTGAAAGTTGTAAATGTCTTAAAATCTTGAAAAAATGCCTTACTGAGTTTTAAAATCTGAGTTTAAAACCAAGGTATTTATAGTGAAAAATGTGTTAATAGGGCAGGTGTGGTGGCTCATGCCTGTAATCCTAGCACTCTGGAAGGCTAGGCCAGTGGATTGCCTGAGCTCAGGAGTTCGAGACCAGCCTGAGCAAGAGTGAGACCCCATCTCTACTAAAAACAGAAAAACTAGCCTGGTGTTGTGGTGGGCGCCTATAGTCCCAGCTAACTTGCCTGTAGTCCTAGCTACTCAGTAGGCTAAGGCAAGAGGATCCCTTGAGCTGCAGAGCTTGAGGTTGCTGTGAGCTATACTGCCAGAGCACTCAACCCCAGGGTGACTGAGTCAGACTGTGTTTTTTTTAAAAAAAAAAAAAATGTTACAGCACATTAGTAATGCTTATAGGAATAAATAATACAGTTACGAATATTTGGTCAGTTACCATAATTTTCTCTTTTGGAGCAAGTGGTTATTGCTAATATATATACCTTTTCAGCTGAGTATTTTCAAGTTTGACTCTTTGCAAAGGTTCTGTACTAGCTTGGGCAGCATTTTCTTTAAACTTATTTTGATGTATGACAACACATTTTTAAAAGTTCCGTTTTTTGGTTGAAATATTTAGACAAGGTAAAAACTTTAACACTTAAGATTTAAGCTATTTGTCAGTTAACTCAAATTTTTGACTTTTTGACTAGATATGTTGTTTTGGTTAAATTGAGAATCCGGGTTTGAATTATAGTTACATTTGTATTTTTAGAGTCTGTGAGCATATGAATTAGATAATGTTGCCAATTTGAAAAATTCATATTTAGGCGATTAAAGTTTGCTTTAAAAACTAAGGTAAGAAATCAACTAGGTTTCCATTGAATTAATTAATTTATTTATTTTGAGACAGTTTCACCTTGTCGCCCTTGGTAGAGTGCTGTGGTATCACAGCTCACAGCAACCTCCAACTCCTGGGCTTAGGTGATTCTTTTGCCTCAGCCTTCTGAGTAGCTGGGACTACAGGTGCCCACCACAATGCCCGGCAATTTTTTTGTTGTTGTTGCAGTTTGTCTGGGGCCAGGTTTGAACCCTCCACCCTGGGTATATGGGGCTGGTGCTCTACTTACTAAGCTGTAGGGGCCGCCCTCCATTGGATTTATTTAGAGACAGTAGACAGGTTTTACTGTAAAATTATAGATCATTATATTTGTGTACTTTGAGTACTTGGATATTTCTGTGTATCCCATAGAAGACAAAAGTAGTGACCTATTAATAAAATGTATCTTTGAGGGGGATATTTATTCTATGATTAGGAATTTAGGAATCAGATTATCAGTTACATAGTGTTTAAGCTTTGTGGACTTAGCCAACAGAAAAGAGTAGCTCATTTTAAAATACTTTGTAGTTTTATGTAAGACCACCTGGTTTCTGAAAATACATTCTATAGTACAGTACATCTAGGTATTAGATTTGAACTGTTTGACAGACTAAGTTACCAATAAATGTAAAATTGATGTAATGACTGAAGTTACTCCAGTTAAAGGTTAATTAGATATTAAAGTAAAAGCAGTTCAAATTCAGTAAAGCAGAGTGATCGTAGAACACAGTTTATGTACAAGAACTCAGTCATTCATCCGGTAGATGATTTTAATACATTGCATTGCATTGGATGGTACATATAAAAGAAGTATGTAGCAATATTTAATTGGGTACCTTCTAGAATTTCGCGAGTGAAATCTTAGTAGATAAAATTGATACTTTGAGGGAGAAATCAGCCTTTCTGCATAGGAGCCATAAGATAGTTAAAATCACTAGGGTGTAATTCTTATTACAGCAGAGAGTTTATGGCCTGATAAATGGCCCTTGCTTCACCATTGAGAGTAATTCTAGTAACTGGACAGTTTGTTTTCTTCAAGTTATCCTTCTTTCTCAGAAATAGCTTGAATAAACATCTTCACATTTTAAATCATCTTATGCTTTTGTGAAAGCCCTTCTCTCATTGTTGGGGAGGTCTTTTCTCGTTCTTTATTAGATCACATACCAATCATGCCTTCCTGGGCCCACACGCCAGTCGATGAACTTGCTCAAATTCCTGAGCCACCTTGGGGATGGATTCTCTTGGTTAGTGGCTGCTCGTAATCTGTTGCATGCATATTTTTCTCAGTGTCAGTCTGAGGAAATGTAAATTTCATAGTTTTCACATACCTTGCTATTTCATGTACAGATGTAATCTGGTAACCTTTATAGCACTTAGCACACTGAAGCCACTTGTCTAGTTATTTCCTTTCTGTTAACCCAAGTGGATCAGAAGCTCCTAGAATCTAGGAGCTTCTGATCCATATCTTATTATTCCATATCTTATTCACCATATCTCTGGCATTTAATTTGATAACATTTTCATTGACTTAATGGTAGTTAATGCATCACATTTCAACTTTTATGACAGAAAGGATCAAAGGGGAATGATTTGCATATAATCTAAATAGGGATTTGGCCCAGTGGGTAAAGAATGCCCCCACGTTCCTTGAGAAGAATAGTGCCTTGAGCAACCACCACAGATGCTCCACTGTCTTGTCATATCTCTCCCTACAGTGGGGTGGACATGCCAGAGGATTGTTACTTAACTGATGGAGCTATGGTCTTTGGCCAGTGACCTCCTCTTAAGTGGCCTCTCCAGTCAGTGTTCTGTTTTTGATCTGACTTCCTAAGTAGTGTTCCTTTTGGGGGGGCAAAGTCCCAAATGCCAACTGATTAATATTTCTGTATTGAGCTGATGTATTTCTCATGATAAGTGGACACTCTAGGCACCTGTAAGTTGGATCACTTTGAGTTACTTTTAATGAAATTCAAGTCAGAATGTCAGGATGAGCCATGTTGAAGATTGGACCCAGAGTTGTGGGGGCATCTCTTATAGCCACCGTGGGAGGCCTTGTTTCCGACCACCAGCTAGCTGTTCTGTGTTATGTCTGTTTAGTATTTAACTGAAGAGAATCTCATCTCTATTCTCCAGAAATTTTAAAATTTTCAGAGATAATATGGAAAGATTTTAAGTCATGTTGCAAGGTGGGAGGGATTTGACTAAATACTGACAAAGATTCATTCCTTTGATGAAAACTTTAGTCAGGGCTCTCTGACCCTGTCCTTATTGGAGTCCAAGTTGAGCCCAGTCTCTGCCCCACTGTCGTTGTGTGGTCTTTGTCACTATCATGGTTCCTCTTGAATAAAATCTGCCTTACCATCTTTAACATGTGTCATGATTATTTTTTTAAATTAACATTATTAAAGTAAATAGTAGGTCAGGGGTGGTGGCTTACTCCTGTAATAGAGCACTCTGTGAGGCTGAGGTGGGTAGATTGCTTGAGCTCAGGAGTTCTGAGACCAGACTGAGCAAGAGGGACAACCCGTCTCTACTAAACAAACAAACAAACAAAACTAGCAGGATGTTGTAGGCACCTGTAGTCCTGGCTACTCAGGAGACTGAGGGAAGAGGATCACTTGAACCCAAGAAGTTGATGTTGCTGTGAGTTCTGATGCCAGAGCACTCTAACCGAGGGTGACAAAGTAAGGCTCTCTTTAAAAAGAAAAAAAAAAAGAAAGAAAAGTAAATAGTACAATGAAAAGTATGGTGGAAAGTTCTAATAGGAATAAAAACTCTTGAGTGGTACAGAATCAGGTAAGTGCTTGGAGTTCTTAATGGTAGATGACATTCAGTGGCTTCAAGCTAAGCCCCAGAAAAGAGGGATTGGGATAGGTAGGGAGGAAGGGGCAATACGAAGAGGAATGTTTTTCAATCTTTTTTTTATCTCACAGCACTCTTGGAGTTAGAGTTAAATTTATGCAGCACAAAGAGTATATTTACTGTGCTTTGAACTTCTTTCAAAAGTAGTTTAATGATCTTTAAAAATTTTTGTGCTACACCTAAGATCCTTTCATGGCACACTGATTAAAAATCACTAAGGAAGAGCATTAGCAGAGGCTGAGCCTGAAGGAAAGGGGAATTTTCAGGGCAGAAGGCCTTGCCCGGGAGAGGCAAATTAGGCTTTAGGGCTTGCTAGGACAAATGATTGGGTAAGGCTGAGAGGAGTCAGAAAACCCCTGAGTTTCTGGCTATATACAGTTTGAATTTAGACATATTTGCACTGTGGAATAGAGGGGAAAATTTGCATAGAGAGTAGCTTGATGAACCTGATTAATCATAAGGACAATTGATTTGTTATAATAATTGAAAGTGGGAAGAAGGTGTAGGCCTGGAGAATGGAAGGGTGCTTCAAGCTGTCTAGGTCAGGTAGTTGAAGACTAAGCCCTTGGGGATCACAGGGAGCCTTGAATCAATAAGCCCTGGCAATCGGATATAAGGTAAGAAGGGATATATGTAAGTAAAGAAATGGGCAAATAGTAAGATGTGTATGAAAATGCTACTGTGAGTAATATGCTAGGTTATAGGTTATGCTATATTTCAGTGCTTTGCCCCCAATGCACGGGCTACCACACAGTTCAGAATCTCCCCTGACTATCAGCCTCCTATGTTTCTGTAGAACTGAGTGCTTACCACTGTCAAACACAAACAGTTCTGGATTCTTGTTGCTTACCTGTCTCAACTAGGCCAGAAACTCCATGATTATCCTCCAGCACCACTGTGGGATGCATTATATGCTGTTGTCTTCTTGCTGCTTTTTCTGAAGTGGTGAGAGTAGCCATTTTAATTGATTCTTACCCTACTCCACCAGGATAGTAATCAACCATTGCCCTGAAAGAGTTAGGAAAGGTAAGGTGTTGCTTTTAGTGGGGAAGATGTGTGCAGCCTATAGCCGCTGTCTTGAAGATGTAACATGTACTTTGATTTTCTGACACAGTAAGTAACCTGGGGTGGGATAAATCTGCCTCCTGTCAAGGTTTAAGTATGTTAGAAACACAGAGAAGGAAACTGCCCAGCACTTATCCCCCTTACTGTGCTGGTGTCTCTGTAGAAGCAAAATACAGCATTCTCAACCTTCAAGGTCTTTGGGGATGGATGAAAATGGAATTCATCTATTGAAGAAAGTACTATTTTTACTCTTCTTTTACTTGCATAGTTTTGCTTGAGCGAGTATTTATGCATGTTTAGGAGCATCATTCTATTCTGGCCAGGGCTTGCATTTTTTACTTGGTGACTGTTGAAGTGCTTTCTCATGTATTTGAAAGCTGGGAATAAGGCATTTTAGTTCAAAAAGATTCTAAATTCTTTAAGCTTTTCTATATAGGTAAATTTAAGTTGTCTGAATCAATGAGGATGTAATAAACATTGTTTTCTTGATTCCAAGTGGCAAGTGTTTTGTGGACTTTCTTAGCCTCTTATTTCTCAAAGTTCTCACATTGATTATGAGGTGGCAAACTGCCTTCTTGCTGTTTTCCATCACACTGTTACTTTTAAGGAATTCCTCTTTATTATTTATTTTTATTTTTTGAGAAGTCTTGCTATGTTGGTTGGACTAGAGAGCCACAGTCTCAGCCTAGTCACAGCAACGTTAGACTTCTGGGCAAGCAGTCATCTTTCCTCAGCCTCTCGAGTAGCTGGGACTACAGGTTCCTGCCACAATGTGTGGTTGATTTTTCCTTTTTAGTAGTGATGAGTTCTTCCTGTTGCTCAGGCTGGTTTTAAACTCCTGAGCTCAAGCAGTCCTTCTGCCTCAGCCTCCCAGAGTGCTAGGATTACAGGTGTGAGCCACCTGGCCAGGCCTAGGAATCCCTCTTTAGATACACTTTTCTGGCTTTTTTGTGTGTGTATGCTCTTTTGTGACATGGGCTTTAGGGAGCTGAAGCAGTTGTTAGGAGAGATTGTCTTTTGCCTTTCTCTTTTATATTTGACCTCTTGTATCCCAAGGGGAGCAGGACCCTTTTAAAAGGTTGAAGGAGAGTTCAGCTGTTAGCAGTGGGTGTTTGGGACACACACAGGGCAAGGAAGGCAGTCATTTCAGATAGGGAGTGGACCACAGGTATTTGTCAGCCATGGAACCTGTTGACTGGAGTGGACCTGCCCCAGTCCGAGTTAGTTACAGATTGCTGGGTGTTAGACATACAGGTAAGTGGGTCTCTGCAGAAAGGAGGGTGGTTGGGTTTTAGGACCATGACCTGTCTACAGTATGAAACTACAAAGTGTCATTTAGGTAGCTCATGACCCAGATCAGGACTCATCTCCAAGCTTGGTAATTAAATTGCTTTTGTTCTTTTAATGGTTTTTGAATAATCACTTATTAAATAAAATCCCATTAACTTTTAATTGGGCGAGTTTCTTAGGAAGAAAATATGAAATACTACAATTACAGATAAGGGGCCTGAATACATGAGTGAGTCATGTAAATCCATTTCATAAGTGGAACCAAACTGCTTTGTTACCATAGGAAAAATTACTCTCTTAGGTTTACTTTGTGAGGGCCTGTGGATTAAAATGGCAAAAGGCAAATTACAAGAGAAAAAGCGTAACAACTCTATCAATGTTTTTAAGTGCTAAGGGAGGGAACTTCACAGAAAAGAAGGGAAAAACCTAAAAAGGGTTAGACCTAGGGCTCATGCCTCCCTCCCAACCCCCCTCTCCCCCCTCCCCGACAGAGTCTCACTGTGTTGCTGTGGAGTCACAGCTCACAGCAATCTCAAACTCTTGGGCTTAAGTGATTCTTTTGCCTCAGCCTACCAAGTAGCTGGGACTACAGGTGCCTGCCACAAGGCCCAGCTATTTTTTTTTTTTAATTGCAGTTGTCTTTGTTTAGGAGGCCCACGCTGGGTTTGAACCCGTCAGCCCCAGTGTAAGTGGCCGGTGCCTTAACCACTGTGCTATGGGCACTGAGCCCTCACATGACATTTTAACAAACGGTAATTGTGAAGGAACTAGATAAAGGAAAAGGGGGTTGGGGCTTCTAGAGGGTTAAAATGTGAAAAGATGCCAAGGAAATATGTGTAAGAAACTAATGGTAGATAAGATTATATGTGCATAAAAGTCAAACTGATACAGGTGGCACCTTTTCAAATGAAATTTCCTTTGCAAAAGGGAAACTTACTCTGTCAGATGGGAAGGCTGAGAGCTCCTCCTGTGTCTGTCAGTTGCCTTTAGCTCAAAATGACTCTTAAAACAAAGAGGTATACCTTGATCCCCTCTAACAAAGTATATTTTCTACTTTTTTGACTATCCTTTTACAGGTTCTTTCAGAGTGGAGCTTTGGTTTTTAATTTACTTTCTTGTTCTGGTACAGTGGTTCACCACATTTTTCTCCACTATTTCTGTGTGCTGCACTTTCATTGGAAACACATCACATGTTGGAATTACTGTGTGGCAAACTTAACTATTCCTGTGTGCGATACTTTTTTGTTTTTTGGAGACAGAGTCTCACTCTGTCACTCTGGATAGAGTGATGTGGCATCATAGCTCACAGCAACCTCAAACTCCTGGGTTGGAGCAGTCCTCTTGCCTCAGCCTCCAGAAGTAGCTGGGACTATAGCTGCCTAGCACAATGCGCGGCTACTTTTTTTTTTTTTTTTTATTTCGAGACAGAGCCTCAAGCTGTCACCCTGGATAGAGTGCTGTGGCATCACAGCTCACAGTAATGTCCAATTCCTGGGCTCAAGCGAGTCTCCTGCCTCTGCCTCCCAAGTAGCTGGGACTACAGGTGCTTGCCACAATGCCCGGCCATTTTTTGGTTGCAGCCGTCATTGTTGTTTGGCAGGCCCGGGCTGGATACGAACCCGCCAGCTCAGGTGTACGTGGCTGGCACCCTAGCCTGTTGAGTTTACTGCTTTATTTTTAATAGAGACAGAGTTTGGTCTCAAACTCATGAGATCAAGCAATCCACCGGGTTTGGCCTCCCAGAGTCCTAGGATTATAGGCATGAGCCATCAAGCCCATCCTATGCCACAACTTCATTGGAAACACCACATGTTGAAATTCTCAATGAGGAGGAGGTTGAGATGTACTTTTCTGAGGGGGTAGATGGATAGGGTACAGGCTACCATACTTTCCTAACTTGAAACGGCTCGCTTTCCTCATTGGGAATCATTGACCCAGCAGTAAGATCAGGGCCTGAAAGATGTCAGAGTTATCAGCAATTTCTTTTCTTTTCTTTTTTTTTTTTTTGAGACAGAGCCTCAAGCTGTCACCCTGGATAGAGTGCTGTGGCATCACAGCTCACAGCAACCTCCAATTCCTGGGCTCAAGAGAGTCTCCTGCCTCCGCTTCCCAAGCAGCTGGGACCACAGGCGCCTGCCACAACGCCCGGCCATTTTTTGGTTGCAGCCGTCGTCGTTTGGTGGGCCCAGGCTGGATTCAAACCCACCAGCTCAGGTGTACGTGGCTGGCGCCTCAGCCTGTTGAGCCACAGGCGCCGAGCTGTGATCAGTAATTTCAGTTTGAAAAAAGTTTTTTTGTTCAGAGAGCTGCCCCATGTGACTATAACCATGAGATTATTTATCTGTGTGACTAGGCATTCTGTCTTAGTCCCCCGCCCTCTTTCCTAAATGGAAATCTTCCCCTTAATTGAGGGTACTGCTAGATTTCCTTTGTCACTGGCTACCTACCAGTTATTTGTACAAACTGATTTTCTTAGATTTGGTTACATCTGGCCTGAAAGGAGCCAGGATGAAGTGGAGTGGGAAATATTATTGGATTTGGAATTAGGAGCGCCACACCTACAATGTGACCTTGTGAAAGTCACAGGTTAACCTTTCTTACCTTTCCTAACGTAAAAGGGAAGAATGTGGAGCCCCGAATTATATGATGTCAGTGGTTGCTTCCCGTTCCAGCTGCAAATTGCTGAGAGGTTGGAGATGGCTAGGGGGGATATTTGCATTACCCCATCTTTTTTTTCTAGTGAATTGACTGGCACACTAGAAAATTTTCTTTTTCCTTGGGTCCACTGTGTTGTTTTATTAATGAAAATAGAATAAAAATTTCGAATCCAAAATGATCCTAAAACATGCATCAATAAAAAACTAATATAAAAACCTGGAAATTAGTAATGTAAAAAGTAATGTGAACTTGAAAAACAGTTTATAAAGTGTTTTTCTTGACTTGCCAAGCTTAAATGTAATTTAAAGGTAAATACAAATAGAAAAATGAGATTTAACTTCATTTAATCCATGTTTTTAGGATAAAATTGGCAGTACTAATTGTAACAAGAACATGATGAACAAGTAAGATTTTCAGAAACCAACTTCAGGGTTTTACCCAGGTGGCTACCCATCACATAACCTGTAAGGTCAAGAGATGGGTGAATTTATACACTTCACAAGGCTCTGGATTCAAAACTATAGTGTGAGTTAAATATAACTCACATGGCTAGACTAGGTTATTTGGCTTTTAGGATCATTTTAGCAAATTTTGCCTGAGAAGCATAATCCTGCCCAGTGCAGTGTAAATATCCGCACATTTAGGCCCAGCCTCACCCTACCCCCTCATACATGTATAAAATGTGAATCTGTTTGTAGTGAGGAAGCACAGTACAGTGTTTCTTGCCATGGATATTTTTCTGCATTGCTCATTGCCAGTTCAGCTAGGTTCCTGGAGCAGTTGTAATAATGTCACAGGAATATAGAAAGAAACCTGGCACCTTTGGGAGCCCTACAATACGTGACTTCTCCACACACCCTCCTCCCCCTTTTTTTAACCTGGTCTGTTAATGATTGCACCTAATTATGTATCTTTGGTCTTTTTACTGTTTACAATTCAAATGCTACTTAAAGCCTTTTGTTTGCTGTAAATCCTGGGTTGCCATCTGAAGCACAACTTGATGATTGTGTATTATCATCTTGGGTTAAGTGCTGTCTCATTGCTTTGCAGGCTGCCTGCTGTTTCCCGGGGAGATCATGAAACGAGGTCGCCTTCCCAGCAGCAGTGAGGATTCTGACGACAATGGCAGTAAGTCCTGCTTTGTTGTTTTGGGAGCCTACCAGGGTTTGGGTCAGTGTAAAAACATGATTTTTTAATGTAATGCTTTAACTAGCTAATGCTTTTTGCGTATCAGGCAGATCAGAGAAAGCCAGGGCCTGGAGAAACACACCTGAGTGTGATACTGCAGGTCTGTAACCGGATCTTACCGGGTAAGGTTGACTGCAGGCAGGCATTCCTAAGGCTTCCTGTTTGTTATCCAGGGATGAATAATCCAGTTCCAGAGTCACTGGTGTGTCCGGTTTTCCCGAACATCATTTATGATACTTCACAGTTGCTCTTTATGAAAAGAGAACTTAATCAAAGCCAGGTAATCATTAACTAGTTCAACTCCATGTAAGGGGAGATTGAGGACTGCTTAGTGTAAGGTGCAAATACTGAGTACAGGTACTTAATAGGTTGTAAGTCCCTGCTCTTCACTTGGTTTTAACATTACTGTATTTAATCCTCCTGCTGTCTCTATCTCAGTTCTCTGGCAACCTCATATTTTCACAGTGTAGCTGAGAACCAGAAGTTAGTTGACTTTTCAGGCAGTGAAAATAAATGTCATGCAGTGTCTGTGTATTGAGAAGCTAACAGACTACTAAGGGAGGAGCTCTCCTTAGATGCAGAAAGGACTTTTGTACTTAGCACAGTGCCTGTGCTTTAGCTCATTAGCTTATGCTTTACATTACAAATTAAACTCAGGAAACCTTGACAGAATGCTTGCTATACTGTACAGTGGGGAAGGAAGTGGGCCTGCTTTCAAGGAACTTGGCTTTAGACATATGTGAGAACACCTGATGTGAAAGTTATTCGGGCAGTAATAGAGATCTCTTTGGTGTGCTGGAGAAATACATGTAGATACATATAAATTCAGGGGAGGGGAGGGCCAGAGAAATGAGATGAAAGCTGGCCTGAAGGATGAAATACTTTTTAGGCAAATAGGGTTGTTTTGTCTTTTGGTCTGTAAGTTTTCAGTAGATTAAAAGCTGCACATTAGAAGGCAAGGCTTGGCCGCCTGCTGCAGGGACCATGCTGTGAGGGAGAGGGGTCCAAGGAACATGAGAAACAGATGAACTCAAATGTGGTATTTTGGTTGGCACTTGGGTGCAGACATGGAGTAGTGGAAACTAGAATTGGCAGTTTGGGGAGGGGTATCAGGTGTGAAGGGCTTGGGACCAGGAGTTAAGTAAGGAGTTGAGACTTTGGGGGCAGACAGTGAGAGCTCCAGAGGAGAAGTGAAGTAGATGAAGGGGAAAGAGTAGGGGCTCAGAGAGAAGGGAGAGTTATGGAGGGTCTTCCCCCAAGTGTAGATAAAGCCAGAGCCTTTGGGAGTTCTGCCTCCTAAAGCCCTCACTACCTGTTTTCTCTGAAGTTTACTACTGTTATAAGCATTTTACTCTTTGAGCAAGAAAGTATTCTGATGTTTCTTCTCTGTCCCATGTGGTTCCTATCAAAGTGTCCTCATGACTTATAAGTACTCAATAAATGCTTGCTGCTTGCTTGAATACACAGTTTTGTCCTGCGGTAGTTAAAGTTTTATCAATTACATATACATATTAATAATGCCGAAAAAATAATGCCCCTTGGAGGGGAGGGGCATTGAGCAACAGGTGTATTTATGTTCATTCTTGTTTGTTCTCATCACTGCCTGTCTTCCTCCTTAGGAGAACTGGGTTAGAAAAGTTTCTCCTGATATGTTTTCTCAAATTTAGAGTCTTCTCCTTTCTGGATCTGCACTGTCCCATAGGATGGAAGTGTTCTAATCTAGTGCAACTGAGGAACTAGATTTTTTTTTTCTTTTTAAATAAGCTCAGCTCAGAATATAAACAAACCTTCAGTCAATAGTCAATATCACTACTCCTGAGCTTTTTTTTGGGACAGAGTCTTACTTTGTCACCCTCAGTAGCGTGCCATGGCCTCATAGCTCACAGCAACCTCTAACTGTTGGGCTCAAGTGATCCTCTTGCCTCAGCCTCCCAAGGGACTGAGACTACAGCCAAAAACCAGCATGCCATGCTAGTTTTTCTATTTTTTTTTTTTTTTAAATTGGGGATTCATTGAGGGTACGAGAAACCGAGGAACTAGATTTTTATTTTTTATTTTTTTGTAGAGACAGTCTCACTTTATCGCCCTTGGTAGAGTGCCGTGGCGTCACATAGGTCACAGCAACCTCCAACCTCCTGGGCTTCGGCGATTCTCTTGCCTCAGCCTCCCGAGTAGCTGGGACCATTGGCGCCCGCCACAATGGCCGGCTATTTTTCTCTTTTTGCAGTTCGGCCGAGGCTGGGTTTGAACCCGCCACCTTCGGTATATGGGGCCTGTGCCCTACTCGATGAAACCACAGGCACCGCCGCAAAAGGCCTTTCTTTATGTTGGTCAGCTTGGGATATCATAAGAAAGTACCACAAACCTGGGTGACTTAAACCAATGGAGATTTATTTTCTCAACAGTTCTGGAGGCTGGATTTCCAAGATCCAGATGTTAGGAAGTTTTGGTTTCTTCTGAGGCCTCTCTTGGCTTACAGGTGGCTTCTCACTGTATTCTCACATGATCTTTCCTCTGCTCAGGCATTCCTGGAGTCTGTCTGTGGGACTAAATCTTCTAATAAAGACACTACTCACATTGGATTAGGTCTCATCCCAACAGCCTCACTTTCAAGGCCCTATCTCTGAGTATAATAGCATTCTGAGGAATTAGGGCTTAAAAATCTGAATTTGGGAGTCAGGGATAAAATTTAGTCTATAATAGCCCTGGAAAATGAAATACTTCATCTAAGCCAGGCACAATGGCTCATGCCTGTAATCCTAGCACTCTGGGAGGCCGAGGCAGCTGGATTGCCTGAGCTCACATGTTCGAGACCAGCCTGAGTGAGAGAGAGACTTCAAGACCTCGTCTCTAAAAATAGCTGGGCATTGTGGTTGGTGCCTGTAGTCCCAGCTACATGAGTGGCTGAGGCAAGAGAATCACTTAAACCCAAGAGTTTGAGGTTGCTGTGAGCTATGATATTATGGCACTCTATTGAGGGCAACAAATTGAGACTCTGAAAAAAAAAAGAAATACTTCATCTAAAAATGTATTTCTATCTAGAACTCTGGTTAGAGAGAAAGGAAGAAAAGAGTGTCCAAAGTCCCCATCAAAAGTTTGTCTATCAAAAGTCACATGTTTTGTGCTGACCTCCCTCAAGAAGCTGGGAGTAAATAAAGGTTATTGGCAGGTTAGCCTGGGGAGACTGCTTGGTTCTATCCTAGCCCCAGGCTAAAGGTGACTGCTGGTGCGGTGGCGGGAAGGATGGTAGTTGCTAGTAGGAGGGAAGCTGGCCTTTAGTCACACAGTTGGCTCAGTGTAAAGTATATGCTGATCCTTTATGACTGTGCTGCCTGTCCAGGCTCAGTGATTCTATAATTATGGTGGGTGATGATAGCTGTAAACTACCAGCTCTCATTAAGAACTGGAATGCTAGGCCACAGAAATATGCACATATTCTTACCATGGAACACACCCGTTTCCATCTTCTCTGAGGGTGGCTAGTTCACAGTGTAGGCCTCTGTCACCAACCCACTTCTTTGGAACTGGTCCTTTTGTATACCTGGTGACCTGCGGATGGGGATGGCCATGCCTTCTTGTCCCTGGATTCCAGTCCACAAAACAGAGCCCTACTTGGGTTAGCTCCCCGTACCCTGTCCTCTGTCATCTGACCTGGGAATTTGAAAAGACCCGTTGTCAAGAAGGGTGGTCTGTGCACTGGTTACACCCTGCTCTCCAGCCTGCAGGCCTGACAGAATTTTGGCAGCAGTTCCCAGCCCATGTCCAAGTGGAGGAGAGGCAGCGGCAGATGTCAGCATGGGGCCACAGCCATGCCATAGCCATAGCCATGCTGGCCTCTGCTCTGGAATGCTTTGCATTGTTTCCTGGCCTGGTCCAAGGAAAGACCAGTGTAGTATTTACAGTTGGGCTTGGATGGTGATTTTCTGTGCCAGGTATAAGTCCTTATCCAGCTGCAGTCAGAGTTGAAGCGTTTCTCCAGGTGCCCTGGAACCCCAGGCCTGCAGTTGAATGGAGTAGTGATGGCATACTCTTAGGGAGTGTCTGTAATTGTTGCGCTCCCGGGACTGGGTGGCCCAGCCAGTCTCTGAAGTTTCACATTGTGCCAGGGTGTGCCCCATGGAAACAAGTCCTTGATTTTCTGCTTCCCAGGCCAGGATTTTTTGTCCTTAGGAGTTTTGGCACATATGGGGTTTTACCAGCTGTTTGCGGTATATTTGACTTTTGAACAACTGGAGGGTTTGGGGTATTCTGTCCCCCAGCCCCACTCCCCCACAGGGTCAAATCTGCATATAACTTTGCCCCAAAACTTAACTATGAGTAATAGTCTGTGGTTGGACTGGAAGTCTTATTGTAAGATAACATAGTCAACTAACATGTTTGGTATGTTATATTGTTATATTCTGTATTTTTCTAATAAGCTAGAGAAAAGAAAATCATAAGGAAGAGAAAAAATATATTTACTGTCGCATTAAGTGGAAGTGAGTCATCATAAAGTTATCTTTATATTGAGTAGGCTGAGGATGAAGAGGGATTGATCTTTCTGTCCCAGGAGGGGCAGAAGCAGAAGAAAGTCCACGTACAAGTTCTGAGTGGATCTGCGCAGTTTAAACTCTTGTTACTTGAGTACCAACTGTATTTTTGAAATTTAAAGGAGATTCATTTTATCTTCAGTAAACCTGCAGAGACTAATTAAAACATCAAATGCCCTTGCTTTTAAAATGAATTATATGTTATTGGTTATTTCATGCCAATTCATAGTTCTGATCAGTATTCTTACATATATTTTTTTCCTATAAAGGTAGAACAAGAATTAATAGTACTTAATGAATACTATTCATTTGGCACTTTTCCCCCCAGAACATGAAGTCTTTGGCTAGGGTAAGTTACACAAATGCAAATGGCATTTCTTTTTTTGTTGTTGTTTTTACATTCAGTGCCTTTCACAGATCCAGAAGGAAATTGGTTCCATTCTTTCTATCACAAAGAATGATAGAAGTGTGCTGATAAGTTTTTCCTGAAGCTGTGAAGCAGGGCTTCTTGTTCCTGTCTGACTTCCTAAACTTCAGGACTCAGTTGGCTTCCCTGTGGGAAGAAGGCCTGGAGCCAGGCACCTTGTGGTCTCTTCCTGGTCTCCCAGTTTCCACACCTGTGCTCAGCTGGAAGTATTTCTGTCTTCCCAGTTATTGGCGCTGGGCGCTGTCCCTTCCCCTGTGATTGATAATAAATGGGCAGAAAGGAGAACAGACTGAAATCAAAACTTACTAATTTTCTCAGTTGGTAATGCCTTGGACTTCGAGCTCAGCAGGAGTGGTGGGTGACTGTGGTATGTTTGTGCCTCAGTTGGTTGAGGGCCCAAGTGTATTTTGGAAATGTTGAAACATTTCCGGACCAGTCTTTTGAGTGTATATATGATGCCTTTGTTTATTGGAAGGTAGAAGTGAGTGGGGGCATAGAGATTAGGTGTACTGAAGTAAAAGAGCTTTGGTAGGTGTACTTATTAGACATTTTTCTATCAGGCAGTTAGAACAAATAGCCATTAATCAGATTAAATTTGCTTCATTTTAGGTGGGAATTAATGTAGCATTGTTTTACTTGTACGAGGATAGCTGAGCCTTTATGTAATGCACAGGTGTGTAAGTCAGGTCTGTACACTCTTGCTGTGCCAGTGGACTGCTAGACTCTTATGTGCTGGTTATAAGCATCTTACTTTGTTAAGCTGGTTCAACACTACTAAAGGCAGATACCAGCATATTTATTAGTTAGTGTCCAGAAGCAGTGTCTGAGATGCAGGACGGTCACTATTTGATGTGTGGCGAGATTCTTTTCATAGTTTGCATTTCGTGGTGGTGTGAACACCAGGACCATGATTCATCCTAATTTCATGCACGGCATAACATGAGATGCTTACCACATATAAGCTACCAAATGTGGAAGGTGTGTGCACTAGGTATTAGATTTATTCTTCAGGTTTTTCCTTATTTTAGATCTAGGGCAAGATAGCATGCATGGTTATTTTTAATATTTCAGAGGGAAGTGTTTGAGATGTCTGTGTAATAGTACCAGGAAGAACATTAGACATGGGTGTTCATGGTGCTGCAATCTATAAGCCTTTTATAACTTTATATTAACCCAAAGGTTCTGTTTTATAGAAGTTTGAGGTACTCCAAACAAAAAAAATTTTTCTACTCAGTTGTGTTCATTGGTGAAGATAGTTAAAATAGAATTATTTGGCTCAGTGCCTGTAACTCAGTGGTTAGGATGCCGGCCACATATAGTGGGGCTGGCAGGTTCGAACCTGGCCCCGGACCTGCCAATTAACAATGACAGCTACAATAAAAAAATAGCCGGCATTGTGACTGGTGCCTCTAGTCCCAGCTACTTGGGAGGCTGAGGCCAGAGAATTGCTTAAGCCCAAGAGTTTGAGGTTGCTGTGAGCTGTGATGCCAAAGCACTCTACCGAGGGTGACATAGTAACACTTTGTCTCAAAAAAAAAAAAAAAAAAAAGAGGGCGGCCTCTTGACCTGTGGCTCAAGGAGTAGGACGCCGGCCCCATATGCCAAGGGTGGCGGGTTCAAACCCAGCCCTGGCCAAAACTGCAAAAAAAAAAAAAGAGAGAGATTCATACACTGTCAAGAATTTTTTTTTTTTTTTTGAGACAGAGCCTCAAGCTGTCACCCTGGGTAGAGTGCTGTGGCATCACAGCTCACAGCAACCTCCAATTCCTGGGCTCAAGCGAGTCTCCTGCCTCCACCTCCCACGTAGCTGGGACTACAGGCGCT
>CAUYRH010122606.1:0-27077 GCA_963574655.1 Perodicticus potto | reverse complement strand
AAAAAAAAAAAAACTTTTTAATGGTGCTTCACCATCTTAAGGAAGAAGTTTAAGGTCCTGCACATGGAGCCAAGGCCTTTATGCTATGTCCCACAGGGCTTTTCAGTGTCACTCTGTACCATTCCCCACTGGGCCCTCATGTTTCAAAGCTGGGAAGAACTTGCAGTTTTGCAAATGGACCACGTTCCCTCTCCCTCCTGTGCATTCGCAAGGTGGTTCTCTCTACTGAACATTTGCTCCTCTTTGGTCTGCAATATTCCTCCTCTTTCTTGGAGACTTGCCCATTCTCCAATACCTCCAGGCAACAGCGAGGGAGCCCACTCCGAGTTTACTCTGCTGCCTCCTCCTGCTTCCACAGGACCCCGTGCGCATCTTCAGTAAGGCCCTCACCATACACCACTGACATTTTTGTTGTGTCTGTCTCTTCCAATACACTTTATTCTCCTGGAAGAGAGAAGCTGTGTCTGTTATCTTTCTATCCCCAGGCCAAACATGGTGCATGTTGCTTAGTACACACTCAGTAAACTGCTACTGAAGGAAAGAGTTTCGATTTTTTTCTATCACTTCTGGAAACCTTATTCGAGCAAAGTTATTTTTCTCTTTCTTTCTGTATTTTTAACTCCTCTTTTCCCTTAAGTCTCTTTCCTCCTGAAAACAAAAAAGAAAACACTCTCTCCATCTTAGCTCCACTTTGTTGAAGGGATAGTCCAACTATCGCTTTCAGCTACTAACTTCCCATTGATTCTTCAGCAACTGAAACGCTACCCCATCACTCCAGTGAAATAGTTCTTACCAGGGACACCAGCTGCTTCCTAATTGTGAACGTCAATATTTACCTTAAGTGATTACTCCTTGTTGACCTCTCCTTTTTTTTCTGAAAAATCTTTACTGATTTGCCTTTTATGACATCATTTCCCCTGGTCTACACCATCTCTAGGCCAGGTGCGGTGGCTCATGACTGTAATCCTGGCACTCTGGGAGGTCGAGGCAGGTGGATTGCATGAGCTCACAGGTTCAAGACCAGCCTGAGTTAGAGCAAGACCTCATCTCTAAAAATAGCTGGACATTGTGGTGGGCACCTGTAGTCCCAGCTACTTGGGAGGCTGAGGCAAGCGAATCACTTAAGCCCAAGAGTTTGAGGTTTCCGTGAGCTGTGATGCCACGGCACTCTACCAAGGGCGACACACTGAGACTCTGTTTAAAAAAATATATATACACCATCTCTGAACACTGATCAGTGAATCCAGCCTGCTTTGACTTAAATGCTGGTGTCCCTAAGAGCCCTTATTAATTCTTTTGTCTTCTTATTCCCCCAGAATAATTTTGTATAATTTTGCATTTTCAGTGACTACCTATATACCCAATGAACTATAATTTTCATCTTCAGGACTATATTTCCAATGTGTAAAAACTTCTGTAACTCATAACACCCTCAAACTTGACATGTTAAAATTGAATTAAGTTTATTTCCTCAAACATGGTTCCATTTATGTTTCCTATCCTAGTGAGTTAGCAGTAGAGTCAGGTTGTTAACAACTTATCCTCTTTCTCCAGGTTTCTATAGGACACTACGTAACCCCATTAAGTGAAAAATTCTTCTCTATATGTATTGCACAGTAGATTTTTTATTAGTCATTACTGCATAACAAATCACAAATTTAACAGTTAAAAACAAGATACATTTATTTTCAGAACGTTTTTGTGGGTTAGGAGTCCAAGCGTAGTTCAACCAAGTCCTATGCTCAAGAGTTTCATAAAGCCATAATTAAGATGTTGACTGGGGCTGAGCCCTTATCTAAGGTTCAGTGTCTTCTTTCAAGATAAAGTAATTATTGGTATAATACATTCCCCTGCAGCTGTAGAACTTGGGGCACCTTGCTTATTTGAGGCCAGTAAAAGAGAAAGTCTCTGACTTGTTCACCAACTTTTTTTTTTTTTTTAGCAAATGCTGTTTTATATACTCCAAAATAAAATAAAATAAAAGTAAATGGATTCATACAGTAGCAAAATATTTGTACAAAACTGATGGCTGAAATGTTCAGCACCTAGAAAGCCTACCAGGGAGGCCAGATCCCTGCTCTCAGCACACCAGGTGAGAAAGGCTGAGAAAGGGGCAGGAGACCTCAGGCAGCCAAGGGCAATGGTCTGGAAGGAACACAGGAGAATGGAAGGGCCCACCAGATCTTCCGGACTCCAGGGAGAGCCCCAGCTCTGCACTAACACCCCAGGAGCCTTTTGGCCTCTTCACTCTGGGCCTGCAGGGTCTCACTCACATACTTCTGGAGGAGTTCCATTTTCTTCCTTCGTACAAGCGCCTCTGCAATCTCTTGCTGCGATGGCACGGGCACTTGGGCGATGAACTTCTGTTGGCCGTCATCCCCGCCTTCCTCCTGGCTGCCTTCCTCATCCGACTCCTCCTCGGTGACAGCATAGATGTTGATTTCCTCCTCCTCTTCCTCCTCTTCTTCCTTTTCTCCTCTTGCCAGCCGAGCCTCTCTCTCTGCTTTCCACTTTTCCACTAATACGGCTCTAAGTTTCTTTTCATATTCCTGTTCCAAAGACACAATAACGCCATCATCTTCATCTAGGTAACTGTAGTACTCAAAATCAGTCACCTTCATGAGCTCAGCACGTGTCTTTCTGGGAGGAGGAAGAGGTTCTTTTTCAAATAACTCTCTAACACCAGGCAGATCTTTTGCTGCTCCAAAGTACTTGTAACTTCGATTTCCTGGGACTTCTTTCCCTTCATGATCCAGCATTTTAGGGCCAACTTTTCCATAGTCAGGACCGCCCAGCTCCTTTATCCGGACTTCCCAGTGTCCTTTCTCCCTTAACAGCTTGTTAATTTCATCATTCAGGTCTCGAATTCGGAATTCACCTAAACCAGCATTCTGAATCTGAGCCACTTTTTTAGCTATCTCTCCAACAATCTGTTGTCTCCACTTTTCAGCTTTAGGCAGCTCCGTACATTCTGAGGCAAGGAAGGGTCTTCGTTCCTTCACTTTTCCCTCTTCCAGCTGAGCTTGGCGAAATCTTGCTAAAGCCGTCATGGCCTTTTCTGCATTTCGAGCCATAGTGTAGGTGAAGGCGCTGCGCTGCAGCCCCGCGTCCGCAGTCCGGAGTGTCAACCCTCACAAGAACCGAGGATTCCAATTCTCACCCTGTGTTTCTAATGATTTCTCAAACCCTGCAGGGTGGAGAACTTAAATCCTCCTTAGCCTGCTTAGGAGACACTTTAAATTGCTAACTTGGGCTAAGCAGAAGCTTATTATTTTCATGTTATTTTAATGTAATCATATATTTGAATCATTTTAAATAATAAACCTTTGTATATTTGTAGGGGAATTTTATGGACCAATAAGAGGTGTCTTTCTGCATATCTCTGTCATTATAAACTTTCTCAACATGTTTATATGAGTGGTATTAATTATCTAATTATTCTTTGAGGGTGAAAGTGCGCACATTCTCTGTCTCTCTCTCCCCTCCCCTAGATTTCACATCACATATGTCACAGACTCAAGCCCATGAATAAACAGCAAATTTCAGTACATTGTTTATGTAAGTATCACTTTTTTGTTAACATTGTTGTTCTTACAATAGATTCTGACATTGTCTTCCTATATATTGGTACTCTCAGGAAAAATATTCCCTATTTAAGACAATGTGTTGCAAATATTTAGGAGTTTTGCTAACAAAGATCTCTATCCAAGCCAATCACAAATGGGATAAGAAATATTGTGAGTTCCATCTGCTACATTACAGTCACTTATCTTCTTGAGAATTGCATCACTAATTGCTCATGGGAAATCTTTCATTAAAGGGGCTGCAGAAAAACACCCATTTATTACCTAGATTTAAGTGGAGAATCCATTTATAATTCAGATGTTGATATGTAGCCAGTGTTTTAAGGAACAAAAATTGGGCACTAGACAGAAATCAGTGTTGTTTTTCATCAAAGAATCAAAAAAGTCAAAAGAAACAGTGGAACGAGTATTCATACATAGGCAGAAGGTTTGCAAATGAAGAGTAATACCTGGCTGTGCCATTGTGCCATATATTCAGGAAAAGGGTCAATATTAATGATAATATCTTTTAACTTTTCAGTATGTCACATTATAATAGATCTAAATTAAAGTATGTATATTTAAAATAGGTTAGTAAATCAGGTGGGGCTGTTTTTTGAAAGTAAGTTATGATGATAGATAAGATAAATAACTTATTGACAACAATATGTTTATTATTTTATAACAAAGCCAGATAACTGGAATTTAGATAACTTGAAATTTTTCATTAAAATTCTCAAAGAAATCCAACAGAGGATACTTTGAAAAATGGCCTTGTTAAAATCGTGATTCAGGAGACCAAAGATCTACTTCAAAGACCTTACATGTGTTAATTAATGCCATTAAGATTTTGTTTTTGTTTTATGTCTTAATAAGGTTTGGTAAAGGAAATCGTGGTCATTGCTAGTTTTATGAGTCATAATACAATTTAAACCAGATGGGATAGTCAATTACATGCTATTTAATCTATTGTACAATTATATCGACAAAATTCACAATATTCATTACTTTTCCAGTGTAGATTCAATACCAGTTATTGTGCTCTATTTGAGACAGTCTCCCTCTGTCACCCTGGATATATGGCACTTTGTGACTGCTCCCAGCATCATAGCTCCCAGCAGCCTCAAATTTGGGGGATAAGACCTCCTCTTGCCTCAGCCT
Source organism: Perodicticus potto (assembly GCA_963574655.1). Classification (NCBI taxonomy): domain Eukaryota; kingdom Metazoa; phylum Chordata; class Mammalia; order Primates; family Lorisidae; genus Perodicticus; species Perodicticus potto. Next base: position 22,353 of record CAUYRH010122606.1, on the reverse strand, counting down.
CTCTAGTACCTGGGATCATAGTTCCCTTCCACAACATGCAGCTAATTTATTTTTTCTTGTATTTTTAGTAGAGACAAGGTCTTGCTCCTGCTCAGGCTAGTCTCAAACTTGTGAGCTCAAGTAATCCACCCGCCACAGCCTTCCAGAGTTCTGGAATTACTGATGTGAGTGACCAAGCAGGCCTATTTTATGTGATTTTTATGATAATCTTAAAAAATGAACATTACTGCACTCAGCCTTCAGATGAAGAGTCAAAGTTACTCAGAAACTGAGTAACTTTCTCAAAATTACAACGCTCCAGTATGCTAGCCAATCTATAAACCTGCAAACTGTCTAAATCTCTGAAATATTTCCTCTAAGTGATATGTTGAACTTTTGAACACTGAATTTTCTGATCTGAGGATAATTAGAAACAAATAAAAGATTTGGAGCCAGCTTCTGTTTTCAAATTTGAGTATGATATATAACCTTAGGCAACAAACTTAAACTTAGAAAATCTGTTTCTTCATTTAAAAAATAAGCATAAATTGTAAATAAGTCAAAAAAGTTCTCTGATTATTATATTAAATTATTTGCATGGTAGCATAGTTGTTGGCAAATAATTTTAATAATATCTTAGTAAATGCTAATATTAATCATCATCTTTGTTCTTGCCTAGCCATAGCATAGGTGTTATTTTTCTTTTACATGATTGCATGTTGTTATTCTCTTAATTTTATTTCATCAGAAGTCTTCTGAACAAGATCTTTCCTGGGCTTCCTCTTCTCTTTATGGGAGTTGTTGGCAAAGTCATATAAACTACCTTTTCCTCATCCAGAAAATAGGAAGCAGAAGGAACTCTTTCCCTGCTTTATCACAGAGTGTTTGACCTAGAAACTTTACTTACATACATGTATGGAAATAATAAATGTTAAAAAATAAAGATGATGTCTTTAAAATAATTGTTTTATCTCTAATGTCCAACAGTTTGAAAGAGCTAAAAAAAATTGTATTTGATAATGTGAATGCATTTGGACTCTAAAAATCAGTCAAATTTTCAAATACATATATAAAAACACACACATATGCACACCTCAAATGTAACTATTTATCACCATTTTTTTTTTGTGAACTTCGTATGTTTGCTATATAACATTGGACATTTTTGTGTAACAAAAGGTTTTTCTAATATTATATGTGTATATTTGATACTCTTTCTTCTTTAGCAGAAAAAAAGAAGCTAATTGTGCTTTATGACCTACATTGAAAAAGTACTGAGGATTAATTAGATGTGCCCGAAGTAGTCTGAGCTTCTTGAAAACATAGTAATAACATTTCATCACAAACATGCTTTTTTTTTTTTTGGAGACAGAGTCTCACTTTGTTTCCCTCAGTAGAGTGCGGTGGCGTCACCTCTCACAGCAACCTCAAATCTTGCACTTAAACAATTCTCTTGCCTCAGCCTCCCGAACAGCTAGGACTACTGGCACCTGCCACAAAGCCTGGCTATTTTCTGTTGTAGTTGTCAGTGTTGGTTAGCTGGCCCAAGCTGGGTTCAAACACGCCAGCCTCAGTGAATGTGGCTGGTTCCCCAAATATGCATATATTAATGCATATGGATTAAATTTCTATTTCCATGTGTATCCATACAAAATGTATAACTATAAAAATTCATATATATGTGATTTTTCTTCAGCACACATGTGCATGCATGCACACACATATGTATTTGCTTTTTTAATTGCTTGCTTATAAAAGTGAAAATACTGCAAGGAAATCTTTTGGGAATATTCTGGCTCTTCAAGGAAATAGCCTTTTAAAATGTCTGCAGTATCTGTTAAGAAAAAGAAATGACTTCACATTTTCTTGAGAAGAAGTAATTTCTCAGTGCACAAAATGGCTTAGAGTAATACGGATGTTTTTTTCACTGCATTCTTAATTAAGAAAGATTGACACCTGTGAAGGTTTCAAGCCAAATAAAAATCCCAGATTTTAATTAGCTTTTCTAATGGATATGTTTTCCTGCTAGAAGACATTTGCAAATCTCCCAATTTCTCAAGGAGAGTAGCAGAAGATAAATAATATTAATAATTATGTTTATTACTTTCATGAGTGTCATGGTATGCAGTCGTGCGGGCAAAGCACTAGATTAAATAATTAAATATGCTACAGTAACTCTTGGCATCATCTCTTCCACCTTGTAACCTACCTCTCTGGCTATTTTCTCTACACACCCAACTGCTACCCCCATCCCTGACCCACAGTCCCCTTACACATGCCTCTGGCTGCTCACACCCTCTTAATGTCATGGCCCATCCACATCAATTTTCCACAAAAAGTGACCCAGTTCTGTGAGTTTCTACCCTGCATGCAAAAAGTACAAATACTGATTTCCATTACGACTCACTATAAATTCAGAATATTGATAAAATAACCTAAGCTGAATTGAGCTATTAAACACAAATACAAGATACTTTGTGTGGAATTGATTAACAGCTGAATAATGTATAGGATATTTGTCTTCCACAATTGAGTATTCTTATTTTAACAGGAGAAAAATGTTAACTCAAATAATGAATCACTGATAGTGGAATGTTAAGTAGTGTTTTTCAGCCAGGGACAGGCGATACAATAGTCAAACCTTATCTGATAGGTGACAATACACTTCACATTAGTGCATAACATTTCTGAAAAATGGTTGAAGGTCTAAATGTCACTCATTCATCATTTCATGGATCACTGGGACAACATGTTACTAATCATAGAGTGAAATCTCAAGGTAAATCAGTACAGAAACATATTTTATGTAAGTTTTTATATAATCACGTCTATGCAGGCTATAAGCATATATGCGCATGCACACACACGCCACACACGCCTATATTTAATTTGACTCCAGCCTGTTCATTATTTTCAATCATTTATATTCTACAGCAAGGCAATCAATTGCATTGACTATACAGTGATTTAATTAAGCATTGTGTTGGCTAAAAATAACCAAGGCCAGTTTTCTCACATTGTCTAAAAACAGCTATTATGTTTATAGGATTATTAAACTTCTACAGATACGTAAAAGGGTCATCTGTACATAAATTTTACAAATTGGTTGAGATCATTTGACAAATACTTTGTCATTAGAGAGCTTACTGTAAAAGGAATTTCAGACATGCATTTGAAAGAGCAAGAGATTAATAAAACCAAAGTTAATTAAAGAAAGATGATTAAATGAAACGTATTATAAACTCAAAACAGTTGACTTCAGTGTGTGAGTTGTCACTTGAGACAGTCTAACAAATAACATGTAAGTGGCTAAAAAGCATAAGTAATTTTTAAAACGCAAATGTTGAAATACAATTTGAAATAGAAATTTTAAACAATCTCTAGAACATATTGCATATCTGACGTGGAATAGCTTTTATACGTTAGACTCGTTAGCTCCTTTTGTTAATAGACTCAGTGAACTTGTAGAGGCAGTCCCTATTATCTCTAGGTATTAGTATATTCAAAAGAAATACACAAAAATTAATTGAGTAAATAAGTATGTTAGATAATTTGCAATTAAGTACATTAATATTACTTTACCTAGAGCTTAGTGTCAAAGTTAAAAAACATTATAATTATTTTCTTCTAGTGTGACAGCTCATGTCTTCTAGAGAACAAAAGATTAAGATGCCTCGTGTAACCTCTGTGCTGGGAACTCTAGCCAAATTTACACAGTAATATGGTTTTTGGTGTATCACTAAAAGGATCCTACTCTTCTTTGTTTCCCCAGTATTAGGTATTTTTCTTTATATCTAGTAAGCATCAAAACATAATATAGAAGTGATACACATCCCCTCAATAAGAGACACAGGCGAAAATTGTCTCACTTTCATGTTTCTTACCTTACACTTTGGGAGGAGAAACGAGTGCTAAAAAAACAATAATTGTATTATATATTAGAAAAGATGATTTGAAAAGAAAGAACAACAGGAACCAGGATAAGAGCTATCAGCTGAGGAACATGTTGAAATGTGGTATAAACTTGTCAGTGAAATTTACTAAGATGAGGTGATGTGAAAAAACCTATAGATGATGTGAGCTATGTTAAAGATGTTGGTTTGGGCTCTGAATTAACTGGGGGACCACAGCAACCTCTAAAAAGAACAAGGAAATCTAACATATATTTTAATAAGATCACTCCAATTACCTTGTTGAAAATATAATATAATAGGGACAAGAGAGGAAAGCATAGGGCTCAGGGGGTAGTCTTGGCAATAATGCCGGAAGAAATTTTGTTGCTCACACTACTATGATTTCTTTGGAAATTCAGAAAGGGTTATGAATAATTCCAGAGACTTTGACCTGAGCTAGTGGAGTGTGGAGTTACTATCATTTGAGAGGGAGAATATTTGTTTTATGGAGGGAAGAATGTCATGACTTTAGTTTTGCATACTGAATAATAATTTTCAAATTTCTTGTTAGTCATTCAAATAGGAGATTTGAGTTGGCAAATCTGTTCCAGAAATTCAGGGGAAGGTTCAGAATAAAAATAAATGTTTTTGAGTTGCCAATATATAAGCTATTTAAAACTCTGAGACTGGATAAAATAATCAAAGGAGCGATATTAATAGAGAAAAGTAAAGGTGAAAAACAAAGCCTTGAGACATTCAAACACAAAGAGGTCAGACCTGAAGAGAAATCTACAAAAGGTCTTAGGAGAAGGAGCCAGTAAGTCAGGGAGCCAAAGAAACAAACAAACAAACAAATGTATGGAAACCATCTAAATAGAAAGTTTCAAAAGGCAGAAATGATTAACTTTGCCATGTGTTACTGTGTTACTGAGAGGTCAAGAAGATTTAGCATGTGAAGATAATTAATTACCTCGATAAAATGAGTATATAAGGAAATGTGTTGGGACTGACACAATTCCTTCTGGAATTGACTTTATGAAAGAATATGAGAAGGTGATGAGAAGATTAGGGATAGCAGGCTTTTTTTAGAAGTTTCACTATTACAGGAACAAGACGTTGAACCGGGGGTGTTGTGACTTCAAAGCAAGTTTTTTTCATTATAATTTTTCCTGTTTAATATAGGTCAAGATTATCCTGTTTTAGGGGGATGATCTTTAAAACACACAGTGTTGATGTAGGAGAGAAGAGGTTTGAAGAAACTACATTCATAAGTATATGGGGGCAGAAATAGGATCAAGTACAAGTCATTCCTCTGCAGAAGCTAAAGAGAGAGCAGAGCACCCAGTGCAAACAGTCAGATGATTTTGTACGTCGGGAAGGGGGGAAGTCTGTGAAAGTTTGCTTCTATTTTCTCTATCTCCTCAATGAAATAAGTGGATCCTAGCTTAGCCTAAGGAAGGTGGTGGGGAAGTGGAGACTGAAGAGAGGAGAAGGTAGGAAACAGCCTTCTAGCACAGAGAGGTGACATAGAGTAGGGAGGTGCAGTGCTTTTGTTTGCAGATCTAAAGCCTCACTAGACTTTAATGATTCTAAATTTAAATTAAAAACAGTGACTATCATTGTGCACTTTTTCTTTAACCTGCATGGTCCAAGCTAGGACTAGAGCTCTTCATTTAACCCAGGTTGGAGCTTGATTATGGCGCAACAAACGATAATTGCTAGAAGCTGGGAATAATAAAGTGAGCCAGAACAAAAAGACTAGAATTTTTAAAATAGGATGAATAAAACTGAAATCAAGAAAGAGTTACAGTGATAATAATTCAGTGTAAATTATTTTTACAGACTGTAAGGAGTAGCCTAACCATTGGATAATAGCTGCTCAGCTACTTGAGAACATCTTTCAGAGTAAGGTTGGAGTGTTTATGTAAACATTGAAATCACAAAGACTTAAGTATGGAATAGAGTTTGAGAGAGTGAACCAAGAACTGAAGTACTTGAAACATGAGTGTAACAAAACTTCAAGTTTATCATAAGGATGTTTTATTGGCATTGTTATCTAAAGAGGTGGAATTCAAAGTTTAAGAGCATAAGGGAAGAAATGGTGAGGACCTAGAAGAAAGAAAGAAAGGTTATAGAGACCCATTCCCCAATACTAGTTCTAGCAGTATGACTTAGGGAGAGAGAACTTCAACTTCCACTATTCAAGAAAGGCACCAGGGAAATAGAGTCCTCAGACATCAGCCAGGTTTTAATTGAAGAAGGCAAAGGGATATTGGAAAAGAGGTAAAGAATATAGGGCACAAAGAGTATAGGCAATGCACTCTGTTTCCAGAGGGCACAATAAGGAGGTTAATGGAGGTGAAGAGGACGGCAGATAGGAACAGGAGAACTTGATGTGAAGGACTAAGAATTTAGGGCTTCTTGTAGTGATTCATTAAATAATTCTTGAAAATGGGATTAACGAGTCTCGTGGCAAGTGATTGTGTTGAGGTTATTCAGCAAGGAAGAAGGGAGTATCTAATGACCCCATATCACATCTTCCATTGCAAAGCTGTGGCTAGGAAAGGGTGGTCGTACACCAAAGATTCTTGGCTCCTTTTTGTGTCCTTCAGAGGAAAGATGTTATAATGAGTTTAACATTGTACACATGCTTGTGTTCAGTGAAATGCCCTAGGCTCTCAAGACACAAATAGGTATTCAACAGCAAACTAGAAGAAGTAAACATTTCTGATATAAAAAAGAAAAATGAATTGCCTGTAATCCTTGCACTTGGGAGGCCGAGGCAGGTGGATTGAATGAGCTCATGGGTTTGAGACCAGCCTGAGTCAGAGCAAGACCTCCTCTCTAAAAAATAGTCAGGCATTGTGGTGGGTGCCTGTAGTCCCAGATACTCAGGAGGCTGAGGCAAGAGAATTGCTTGAGCTCAAGAATTTGAGGCTGCTGTGAGCTATGACTCCACAGCACTCTACCCAGGGCGACAAAGTGAGACTCTGTTACCAAAAAAAAAAAAAAAGAAAGAAAGAAAGAAAGATAGGAAAAGAAAAGAAAAATGAGTCATCTTATTTTCTATACATTAAATATTCAAAAACCAAAGTTTATCTCCTCAGTTGATTAAAATTTGGCAGATTTTTCTTCTTGCTCTTGTGTTTCTTCTATTCCACAAATGAGTGAGTTTATACTGTATTTGTCCCCTGTGCCTGGCTTATTGTACTTAGCAAAATATTTTCCAGCTTCATCAATGTTGATGGAAGTCAAAGGCTTTCTGGATTACTACTTGGTCATAAAAAGAAGATGAATTAATACATTTTGCAACAATATAGATGGAACTAGATGGAACCATTTTTTCTTAAGTGAAGTATCTCAAAAATGGAAAAACAAACACAACATGTATTACTCAATTTGAATTAACCAATGAGCTCACATGTGCACAGAGAGAAGGAAAACTCAGAGGGAGTTAAGCACAGGGGAGGGGGAACGTGATAGACTAAAACCTATTTATGGGTACAACTTACATTATTCGAGGGAACAGCACACCTATACCCTGGTCTCGAGCATTACAAAAGTGATCCATGTAACCCCAAATATTTTTAACTCCTTCATATTTTGAAATACACAATTATTAAATACCTTATAATGCCTTATAATGCCTTATACCTTAAGGCTAAGAATTTCAATGATTACAAATTTTTGTATTGAGAAAAGCAAGTCATTTGTCAAAACCTATTGTATCTTTTCATTTTTTATGTTGTCCTCATTTGGGGCCTTTTCAGAAACAGGCAGTGTGTTTGCAAACATGCAGACACATAAACCAGTGTGTTGAAATGATAATTTTGTTTACGTTCTTCCTCTTTCTTTCTTTACTTAATATATTAGACGTGTGTGTGTGTGCGCGTGTGTGTGACAAAGTCTCACCCTGTCACCCTGGGAAGAGTAGTGCCGTAGCGCCCTGGCGTCATCATCGCTCACAGCAACCCCAAACTCTTGGGCTCAAGCGATCTTCTTGCTTAGCATCTGAATAGCTGGGAATACAGGTATATGCCACCACTCCCGGCTCGTTTTTCTATTTTTAGTAGAAACAGGGTCTCCCTCTTACTCAGGCTAAAATATATTAGACATCTTGCAATGTTTTTCTTTGCTAATTTATTAGTTATTTTTTTTCTTTTATGTCTGTCATTGAACTATATGAATTTTTGCAAACCTATGCAACGTAAGTTAAGAAAACTGGCTTAATTGCTTTTCTAAATAGTCAATCTGCCATATCTACATCATTTATTGAACTACTAATACTGTCTCTATTCAATTGAAATGCCAAAGCTATCCTATAAACTACAATACTTTTCAAGTACCATAGTTTTATAATAGTTTTTAAAATATTTGATAATGTCATTCCTTTTTCAGTACTCTTCTGGGATTTTTCTGCTGATTCCTACGAGCTTATTCTTTTGGATGATCATTTTTATTATTTTATGCAGAAAGAGGTTATTTTGAGAATATCGTGAATTATGTGAGCTAGTAACCTATTTAAGAAATTTCTTTTGAAACACCAGAGCATGATATTTGAGGAGAAAGAGAAAATAACATGAAGATGATGCTAAGCTCATTTTCCCCAATTAGTGGAATCATAGCATAGTAAATCACGAAGAAATGAACAAGGGAGGTATTACCAGATGTTCTGATGAAAACTTTCAAGAAATTTCAAAGTCATTTTCAGATGCCAGAATTTTTTAAGTTTTCTGTTTATGTGATTTTAAATGTCCTACAAGTAGAGAACTATCCTTGGCAGTCATGTCCCCATGCAAAGGATCTGCAAAAGTAGACAACAGGAAGAAATTCATTAGAATTGAATAAATTAAAAATCTTTACGAACGACTATAATAATTCACAGTGATACCATTTTAAACTTTTAATATAAAAATTACTCTTTTGTCAATTACTGCTTATTTAATCCCATTTTCCCCAGTTCCCCTTTTTCTTTTCCATTTCTTCATATAGTTTCTTTTCCATAGTTCTTCATATGTTTGCAATAGTTTCTCAAGTTACCTTGAAAGAGATCACATTTTTTTTCTGCTTTTACAAAGAATGGAAGTCCAACTAGACAAATATACAGTGTATGATAGATTGATATATTTTTTCATTACTAGAAAACATGGGCTATTTTCTTTTCCATATATTTAGCTGTTTTAGCTTTGAACCTTTGCCCTTCAATCAAAGTGTAATTTTGAATGAACTCTGTGTCTTACATTTTGTTGAAGACTCTGCTAAGTTTTCCTTTTCACTGACTGTACCAGACCAAATATCCTAGCAGACAGAACTCGCTGATTGCTACCATTTGAAGTTCTCACTGCTTATACGCATAACTGCCCATCAACCCTGTATGAATCTGTAAATTTATTTAGAAGGCCTGAAAATGAGATTGAGCCAATAATAAATGCCCTTAAGAAAGAAACTGGGAAAACGAGGGAAACAAATATTCCCCTATTAACACCCCAGCATCTACTGTAGTTACTTCCCGGATGAAGAAAAAGGAAGAATATTTTAAGACAATTTGCAAATTTTCTGACTGAATGATGGTAGACTTTCTAGCTGTCCTCTTGAGAAGGAACAGATAGATGTGTGTTACAGATGTAGAATTACTACATCTGTAGTATCGTTGTATGTGTGTGTTCTCAAGCAGCTTATGTCCTAATACATTATGTTTTAAAGCTTTAAATGTTGCCAGCAAGTATCTATGTGATGTGCACCTACAGAGGCAGCAAACTCCTGTCCTACAGCTCGCTATGATCTCTAATAACCAGTTACATGTTGGCTAAATGGATTTAGATTTAGAAATGGCAAATTATTGGGCCATTTGCTGTATTTCTAATGTGAAAAGCTCGGGGGATCTATAAACACTCTGAACTCATACTTGCCATGGAAAAATTTTACTCGTCACTGAGTTATTACTTGGCCTCTGAAAATCATTATCATCATTTGGCTCCCTTGGAGAGATAATTTACCTCATATGGACAAGCACTTTCCTCCCAAGAGGGAGTGAGTTTTAGTAGCCTGTGCCTCATAGGATCGAAAATACTTTTAATTATTTCTTTAGCATTGATAGCTTCTTTCAACTGGCGAGAGGACTAATCATCTTATGCAAATACCATCCAATGAAATAATATGATGTTTGTATTCAAAGCAATTAGGTTGCCACTTCAATTTCTGTTCTGTACTCATAGATGCAGTAAGAAACCCTCAAGTATCATTTGTGATCTGTTTCGTTTGACCTCTAATTAGTAGAACACATTTAGAATATGTTTGAAGATTTTAAACATTAAAGAGATACATATCAGACAAGTTATATAGCTTAATATTATTTTAAGTTTCTAGCTACTTAATTTGTAATGAAATAGACTCAAACAGGAAGAATTTTAAAATACTAATTCAAATAATACATTTTTTTTACTTTTTAAGGATAAAATAAATAACAAAATAAAGTGATCAGTCATATTCATTGCTGGAACACATTCTTTTATTTTTTAGACTTGTAGCTAAATAGCTCAGTGCATGGCTGCTAGATTATTGATTACACATGTATCATTGATGGCTCCCACCATGCACTCACATGTGAAGGCACATATATTTGGAAATTCTGAGGTCTTTTATTTTATGCTATTTTTAGTTTTCCCAGGGATCTAGTTCTCATTTTTGTATGAAATGAACCCTCTACGTAACTCTGGATCTCTACATTGGGCAGCTTTATGCAACCAAAATGAAGACAGCAGGGCTGTGGCCTCCCTGAAGAACAAGGTTCTTATTTGAAAAGCCGGACGCCAAGCAACAGAGTCCTGAAGCGGCATCTGACTCCAGCTTGTCGAGCTTTACAAGCTGTTGTTTTCCTCGTCTCCTCTCTGTCTCAGGGACTGCCTGATTGTCCTCTTGAAGATTTCGTCATTGATTCTTGTTTCCTTATGGTGATATGTTCCTGAAAGATACAGGGGCCTTGTACAGATGTTTTGATGAGAGTAATGTATGGAGCTCCGATAAAGAAGATGTGTAGGGAACAGGAAGGAGGCATCGTGATGCCCAAATGACTTCATCTGCTTTTTTCTATTAATCTGCATGGAGAGGTTAATCTTCCCTTGAGAGGTCATATGTCATTGTTTGGGATTGTCAGATTCTGTATTTATATTAATAACATACAGTCCTGAATTTAGGAGGGAAAGAGACTCCATACTTCCATTATCTTTTCCTTGAGACATCAAGAAAGATGAAATGTAAAATGCTTTTTGGGAAAGTGATGGCTGTCTACAGTGCACGTGTTGACAATATCCCGGTCTGGGGGGCCAAGTCTATGTCACACGGAATCTGTATCAGTCAGAATTGTTTTATAGTTTTTCCTCTGAATGTTTTGAAAACAATACTGAGTTGGTGGGGGGCGGGAACTGAGTGAGAGTAAGAATGAGAAAGAGGGAGACAGTTTCCTAAAGAGTGCAGGTTCCCCCAACACAAGTGATAGCACAAATGAAATGCACTTCAGCAAATGAGATGTAGATTCAAGTTGTTTTATTTATTTTAAAGCTTTACAGAAGTACTCAAAAGACAAGCCATCAGTCAGCAGTGACAGGGAACATGAAAATGTATAAGAATAAATTGGGCTTTAATTTTTCTTGCCTAAGTATAGACATTTATCATTACTAACACACTTATAATTGCGTAGTGCTCTCTCCCCCCTTCTATTCGGTAATCTCATCTATTTTGTTATGTGTCTTAAACCTAATTAGAAAGTAACAATCCTAGCTGTTGCAGAATGGCAATATTTCTTTTGACCAATATTGGTGAAATCTACCACAATTAAAGCCATGGCAAGACTTTATGAAAAATAGTATGATGTTGTTGCTAAACAGTGTGTGAAGTCCTCCTCCTCATGATACCTAATTACTGGTGTCATGCCTGCAGCAGCAACAGCAGCATCTGTGCACACTCAACCCTCGAATGGGCAGCTCCTACAGGACTAATGTGTTTAATTGATGGTGTTTAGCGTGGCTTTCATTTTTTCTCTCACAGGAGAAGCTATGCCCTTCTGCTCTCCTGTCCCCAAATGAGCTGGCTCTCTGCTGGGAACTCACAGTACAGATGGTCAACAAAAGGTGAAGATTGCCAGGATTCCAGCTATCAGTCTCTTTTCATTCAAGATAAAATCTGAATTACTAATCAGCTTCCTTCTGCCCCCACACTCCGCCTTACTCCTAGCCCAAGCTGTTTACATTTGGACTTAATGCTAATCTCACTCTGTCAAATGGCTTTATCAAGTCCCATTTGATTTGAAACATACCTTCCTAACTAGCAAATCAAGGCTGGCCCATTTCAGTCTCTCATCACCCGTAGTTCATTTCAAATACAAATTGTTCTTTCCTTGGAGAGAAAGCTAAAGCCTGGTTAAATTTCATCCCTGGTATCATCTGAAATGGGAAGAAAAAGTACTTGAACACAATAGAACTAAATGACAAATCACGTGTGCCTTACATGGATCTGGACGGTACATCCTCCTTGGAATTGTTATCAATGCTATTATGTTTAGCTTTTCTCAAATAGCACATTTGGACTTCTGAGTTCTCTGAGCGGCGTGTCCTCAGTTCTTCTCTGATAAGAAGTCACAGACATAGGAAAGAATAAATAAAATGATGTACACCTTTCACTGCCTTGACCTTAGCAATTCTTACTCTTTGTAACTTACGAAACTATTTTAAAAATCATTTGCAATAGCTCAACACATAGGATTCAATTGTAAAGGAACGTTCTACAAACTATGTGTAACTCCCAGCTCACATCAGAGAAGGGGTGGCCTGAAGGATTTGACAGAGTCAATCTCAGGTTTAGAAAGAAGGAGGAAATTGGCTTCCCCCTACTGGCCAATTAACAAAAATCTGTTTCCTTAGCTTTAAAGAGCAAGCTGTGGGCCTGCCTGTGTGGCCACCCGAATAAAAGTGTCCTAGCTAATTTCTAAAGAGATGCTGTTAGTTCTGAGTATTACTCAGTTTACTGCTCTTCACATTAGGGGGGAAAAGAGACAGGAAATTGTACTCCCTTAAATCAAGGTTCTGTTACTGGTTTCTAGGCAACCACAACTGACAAAACAAAACAACAACAACAAAAAGATAGAACTTTGGGAGATACTTTTCCCCTGAATAAAGTACACGTTTTTGCTGGTCAATCATTTTGGTTTTTTTTCTTTCCTTCTTTCCTCCTCCTCCGCCTCCTCCTTCTTCTTTTTGGCCTTCAATATTCTGTGATGGGATATTTTATGAAACTTAGCTTTAAATTAAAGAAAAATGACTCAAGATAAGTGCTATTTGCTGCTATTTACTTTGTGCTATCAGAAAGACACAAGCCTTAAAAATAATGAGTTAGAGATGTGACATTCTATACATATTAGGAAGCAGGCATTCTTACAGATATATGTAGTCCTGTCCTTTCTTGGTAGCAGACATTAAAATTCAAAACAACAAAAGCAATGTTGCAAGACTAAGTAAAGAAATGAAAGCAAAGCAATTAAACAGCTACTTGAGCATAAACATCTGCTAATATGGAAGGTTATCTTAGGGGTACACATGTAGTCCGCCAGATAATACTGCCTAAAATTGTCATATCGCAATTTACTTTATGTGAACTGGTTTAGTCCTCACAACAACTGTTTTAGATAGAAATTATTATCTTATATTACAGATGGAGAAATTACCTAATTTCTACTACTATTAAGAGCAATTTTAAGGGTTTTTGTTTTTTACTTTGGTTTTGATTTCTGAATCAGACATTAGTTTTGTTAACTTTAGAACAAACAAAAAAGTTCTCTGCTTATCTTACCCTTATACAAAAAAGCGAAAGAAATTATTAGAAAAGGAGAATGCCCCAGTCCTCTTGTAAGGGGCCATTCAAAGCAACAGGATGGAACCTGAGAGGTCATCTTAGAAGCTAAACCAAAGCTGCCCAATGACATTTAGGGTCCTAAAGCTGGTAGTCTTAGAACTCAGGTCTTCTGGCTCTAAAGTGTCTCTGGAAATCCAGGAAACTGTCTCTTTTCAGATTTATGTCCTTCTATTAACAGTTATTCTCCTGTCTATGCCAAAATATTAATTAATCATGAAAATCAATGTTATTTTTATTTTAATGTGTAAAGAATCCTAAATCTGAAGGTTAACAACCCAGCAAATGTCATGCTAACCTTTATCCTACCTCTGTTTGTATGTGGCAAAAAAATGTTATAACATGAAAAATATAGAAATGACACCTGACTTTTGCCATGTACACAAATAATATAGCAATAGTGAAAGCAATACCACACCATTGTCCCAATTAGTCTCTGGCATTAATAGTCACTAAATAGAGGTTTCTGAATAAATGAATAAATTAACAAACCATTGTATACATCTTGAGAAAGGGCAATTCATGCCAGATACAATTCAACAGTTTAGGTCAACATGGGGAATACAAAGAAATAAAAGTCAAAAGCACTCAAATGTTTATCACAGCACAATTCACAATCACAAAGCTGTGGAAATCAACCCAAGTGCCCATTAGGATATGAGTGGATTAATAAAACATAGTCTATCCATGCCATGGAGTATAGCTCAGCTATAAAAAAAGATGGTGAACTAATTCCTTTTGTAACAATCTGGATGCAACTGCAGACCATTCTAAGCAAAGTCTTATAAGAATGGAAAAATACCAAAGGTAGTCACTTTTAAATCAGAATTAATTGATCAATACCCATGTGCACGTTTTGGTGGTAAAACTCAATTGAAAGCAAGCAAGTGGTGGGGAAGAAGAGGAGTAAATTCATACCAAAAGGTACAATGTATACTATCTGGGTGATGGGCACACTTATAACTGACTTAAACTGTAAAAGTAATTCATGTAATCAAAATATTTGTACACCTATAAGATTCTAAAATTTAAGGAAAAAAAAGACAATCCTTGGCTAAGGGAGAAATAGGAACAGAGATAGATATAATTTACATAGAGTATTCTATAGTATATTATGGGAATGTAAGCAATGTCAGCTAACCAACCCATGGAAAATAAAGGAAAATGAGTCAAGTATGCTTTCAAGGAATTATAACTTGCCTCAATTTCAAGATAGTTTCCAATCACAAATACAAGGAAGTTAAAAAGCAACCTTGAACCATATGAAATATGAAATATATTGCACATGCAATACATTTTGAATGTAAATGTATTCCAAAAATATTGAAATAAAGTATTTTTTCCAGATCCTTTGTAGAATAATGAAATCTAAAATAGGCAATAACTCTCAATTTCCTTATGCATACAATAGAGAAAAATACATGTATTTACATTATGAAAAATCAAGTGAGAACTTATGAATTTTCCAGAAAACTAATGACTTTCTCATCTTTCTCAAACACATTCATAATTTGAACACTCAAATTTCTGAGGAGTTATATTTACTATTTCTGCTTCTTGAAAAGTTTCCTATTTTCTTTGTCAAAAATGTTTTTATATATAATCCTAACTATTATGTAAAATTTCTTGATGCTCTCCAATTAGCTGTTATCTGACCCTAATTCCATAATATTTATGTAGCTCCGTAACGAATTCAATAAATATGTGGTTTGATTATACTATTGCATTATCATTTGCCCAAAATGGTTAGGGACAGATGTTAGTCTTTTCTCAAGCAGTTTATTTGCCTATCGTCAAATATGAGGTCAGACAATTAAGTTCCAGAACTCATCCTAGAAAAGTG
Source organism: Perodicticus potto (assembly GCA_963574655.1). Taxonomy (NCBI): domain Eukaryota; kingdom Metazoa; phylum Chordata; class Mammalia; order Primates; family Lorisidae; genus Perodicticus; species Perodicticus potto. Next base: position 6,738 of record CAUYRH010122606.1, on the reverse strand, counting down.
CAACATACCTCGTGGTGGAATATCACTATGGCCACCTGTGAATACTCCCCTTGGGAAACTGTGCACTTGATGAGAGTGCATGCTCCACCCTTCAAGGCACTATTTTTAGGATGAGTTTGTGAACTTCATCATCAAACCTCATTTGACGACAGCTCTGATGGTAATTCCAGAAAAAGACTTTCAAAATTGCTTTGAAGGCAGAACAGGTGCTGACATTAGTGAATCAGTACATACCTTCCCAAGGGGAGTACTTCAAAGGTGACTGTTGTGATATTCAGCAATGACGTAGGTTACACTTCAAAGATGAGTCTTTGAATTTAATTGTGAACTCTTATGGTTGAAATATACAAATGTATGCAAATTAAGGTTGGTTAATGTTTTCATGTGATAGCCCTCATAGAGGGGATTATTCCAAGAGAGAAACCAAAAACTATAATAGCTTAAAACAATTATTATTTTAGAGATGATATACTATTGCTGAAATTCGCTTAAAGAATTAGTTTGGGTTAATATTTTGAGACCAAAATCTTTCCCTGAACCATTCAATAAGAGTAGAAGGATCTCCATCCAAAAGTAGCAAATTGTTTGTTTGATTGTTTGCTAGAGTCTGACCTTAGTTATGCAGAGCATTTAAATCATAAACGATTTAATCATTTTAGTCACCTCTTAATCCAAGTCATTTTTTTGAAATTAGCCAATATAATGACAAAAGTCCTGCAATATAAAAAATAATTAAAGAAACTGAAATGTTGGCTTGGTGCTTGTAGCTCTATGGCTAGGGCGCGGCCACATACACCGGAGCTGGTGGGTTCTAACCCGGCTGGGGCCTGCCAAACAACAATGATGACTACAACCAAAAAAGAGCCAGGCCTTGTGGTGGACACCTGTGGTCCCAGCTACTTGGGAAGCTGAGGAAAGAGAATCACTTAAGAGTTTGAAGTTGCTGTGAGCTGTGATGCCATAGCACTCTATCCAGGGTGACATAGTGATACTCTGTCTTAAAAAGAAAAAAAAAATTGAAATGTTAGGAAATACATACTATAAGAGAAGATGTATATGTCAATAATCGAAAAAGAAACAGGTATTACTTGGGTATATATATGTGTCTTCTGAGAAGGGACTAAAGTAATTTCATAGTAGTATTTAAAAGGTCATGTTGTCACTATGTAATTGTAACTTTCTCCAGAGAATTAACAGACAGTAGGATTTTCCCCCTACATTAACTAAAACATTGCAAATTTCTCAGTAAGGATTTATATTATTGTTGCTACTTTTTAGTTATAATAAAGTATCATTACCAATGTTACCTATAAAAATAAAACATCATGGGGCGGTGCCTGTGGCTCAAGAGAATAGGGTGCCAGCTCCATATGCCGGAGGTGGCGGGTTCAAACCCAACCCTGACCAAAAACTGCAAAAAAAAAAAAAAATAAATAATAATAATAAAAATAAGGGTTAACAAAAGCATAATTATTAGTCATGCATTACTTCATTTTGTTTAAAGACAAAATCAAAGAAAAATCTTGACCACAAGTGAGGGAAAAGTGACTCATTATTTATACCAAAATATCACTGTAATTAACATCTGTTTTTATCTGTGAAATGATAGAGGCCAAAAAGCAAAGGGAAGGTATATTTATGGTGGCAAAAACAAACAAACAAACAAAAAAGACTGTCAACCAAAAATTTTATATGTATGAAAACTATTTTTCAAAAATGATACAAAATAAAGTTATTCCAACAAAAGTAAATACAAAAAGAATTTGTTATTAGAAGGCCTGACTTAGAAGAAAGTCTAAAGTAAATCCTAATTCTTTTGGCTGAAAGAAAACATCAGAAAGTAATTTGAATCTATACATAAACCCACAAAAAGATGCACTAGAGAAACAACATAAACAACACGAAGACACAACAGTAACAACTTCTAAATACTACACTGTTCATAGCAGTGCAATATTTATTTTTAAGAGAATTAAACAGTATTTTCAAAATTTAAGAAAAAAAGCCTATGTTCATTTTACCTTCTTCTCCTAATGTACAAACATCTAAGACAGAAACCTGGGAACATCCTTTGTTCTTAATTTTCCCTTATTTTTTTCTTCAACCAAAAGAATGGTCTTTCTTTTATATTCTACCAAGTAGCTATTTCTCAAATCCACATATCATTGATGTCATCCAGGATCACTCTTGACTGCGCCTCATGATCAGATCATCTTGCCACAGGCTTTTGAAAGGTTTTGCCCCCTTGTCAGGCTGCATTCTAACCACCTTGATGCGTAAAAGTGAAAGGAATACTTCCAAGATGGCCCCAAGCTTCCCACCCCCTGGTTTATAGGCTGTGTATAATAATACCTTTTCCTTGTGTGTGAAGTGTTTTTATGGATATATCAGGAATAGTTCTCTCTTGATTAAGTTACATTTTATGGAAAAGATGATGGGATAGTCTTGTGTTTGTATCAGTTCGTGTAAGTCTTCTTCAACAGGCTGGAGAGAAATTTTCCTGCTGTCTTCTTTGAGTTCCCAAGTTGTCAGAGTCCCACGTGGCTAAGATCTAAAGATGGCCTGTAGGAGCTGAGAGCACTGTCCAGGTTACAGTGTCCAGAAAACTGGGACAACAGTATTATAACTTGTAGGAAAGAAATTCTGTCAATAACCCAAATGAGTTTGAAAAAACCTTGCAGAATAGCACAGCCCTGGCAGACACGTTGATTTCAGCCTGAAGAGACCCAGAGCAGGTGACCTGAAATTAAGCTATGCCTAGATTTACTCACCCACAGAAACTGTGAGATCAAAAGTGGGGGTTGTTGCTATAAGTCACTCATTTTGTGGTAATTTATTATGCAGTAATAAGCATTTAATACATTCTATAACTCATGTTTCTTCTTTAGCTTCTTTTCATGAAATATATTCCTCACACTCCAATGTATAATTCAATCAAACTGCACTTCCTTAGTTTCTCAAATGTACTACACTTTGTCTTTGAGGGCCCTATGGGGCTATTTTATTTTATCTGGTAAGAAACTTCCCACAGCTCCTTTATTTCTGGCTGAGTCTACTCATTCATCAAGGCTTCACTTAAAGTTTCTTAATATCCTTGAAGTAGATCTTTGCCTTAGAGTTGTCTTATACTAGGCAGATTCTGACTATTCAGCAAATGATAGATAGTAGCAGTTAAGAGCTAATAGTTGATTTAGCCATGAAGATGACTAAAATCAGTAGCCTGTTTTCACAATATCTTTTGAGTTATCAGATTAAATTGACTACTTGTTGACATAATCACTTATTTGGCATTTCAACCCCTGAAAAACCATTATATAGAATTGGCCTCTGTACATCCTACTGATAGTTAATGATTACATAGCTATTATTATATAAATATCCCTAATAATTTTTATGTATTCATTGAAAAATTTCCCACAAACATTGCCTGATGACTGAGGACATAATGTTTTTTTTTTTCTGTGTCAGAATGACAGCCCGGCAGCTCTCTTAGATTTTTGAGAGCAGAAAATAAATCAATTACTGGCCATTAGACAGCCTTATTTGAATACAAATATGTGCATTATCGGCTTTAAGCAACTGTTTTAAAGCATTATCTGTATATATTTTAATTGAAGCCAAACATTGTTAAATGCACATAATGGATTAGTTATCTTATACATAGCTTACATTGTTATTTTGAAAATGAACATACTCAATTAATAAAAACCCAAAGGTCTAATACACACAATTAAATCTACACTCTGACTTGTTCATTTATTCATGTTATTCAGAAAATTATCGGGCAAGTGGTTATATTTAAAAAGCTTTAACTCCATGAACAGTAGATTAGCAAATATATCCAGGTAACAGCTAATGTCTCTAAAATCATGGATGTTTAGAGAAATCACATTTGGGAGCAAAAGATATTTACTTGTCCAAATTATAAAAGAAAGCATATCCATCCTGATTTTGGCTTGGATATGATATTTAAATCTTGATTTCCCCCCAAAACATCTAGTAATTCATTTTTCCCTTTAATATTTATCCACAAAATGTAATCTAAATAGTCTTCTAATCATACCAGCATCTAACCTATATTCTGCGCTTACTAAAGTTACTGTAGTTTTTTATAACTACACTCATCTCCCTTTTCTCTTAAACTACCCTCCAGCTAGCTCAAATGTCAACCAGACTATCTTTCATAGCCCCACACCTTGTTGGTTTTACACTGCATTTTATTTGTGTGCTTCTTACTTGCCCCAGAGATTTGAATTATTATCTGTATTCTATCCTTTTCCTATGTCAAAACAACAAACAAGAGCACCACAATGATTTTTTACCATTCATGCCACAAACTAAGAAGATATTTCTATTGGACAAAGTTTTCTCAAAATGCCCCACCCTTTTTTATTAATCTGCATATTCTCTTACAATTATCTACTTTTTGTGTCCTGTTATTTTTCTCTTTACATTATGCTCTATACCAAACTGAACTTAGAATTTTTCTTAAACTTCCTTAATTCTTTTTATTTATTTATTTATTTTTATTTTTATTTTTTTTATAAAGACAGAACCTCACTTTATTGCTCTTGGTAGAGTGCCCTGGCGTCAAACAGCTCACAGCAACTTCCAAATCCTGGGCTTAGGCGATTCTCTTGCCTCAGCCTCCCGAGTAGCTGGGACTACAGGCGCCCGCCATAATGCCCGGCTATAAACTTCCTTAATTCTTCCTGGTCCTGGTTGGTTTACATTTGAAGCCTTCCCAAATATTCAAATTGAAATTATGTGGGTTAGTGAAATAGGTTATGACTATATTCTTTCAGATTTTGAATTTCTTAAATATAATTACCCAGTATCAACTCCGTTCACTTCTGTATACTTAAACTTCCACCACCTTCATTCAGGCCTGCATCTATTCAATAGGACATCTTATTTTAATAAATTTCCTATAAATGTGTTTCCCTGGTTTACAATGTTCTGCCTTTTCCAAGTACACCATGATGCAAAACAACATCTTTCTAGACTATTATATGAATCTCTTAACTGACTTCTTTATTTTATTTCTCACTTCCAACTTTACAAGGTATAAACTACTCTGTATAAATAACAGAGGTTGTTCAGGTTTTTGTTTGTCTGTCTTATTTATTTATTTATTCATTCACTTCTACAGCTATTCTTAAATTCTTGTCAGTGTTTTTTCAATAAATATATGGATGAAACCCTGAATACTTTCCAAGGTCTATAATTCTGTCCACAATCTGTTTCCCTGTTTACCTCTACAAATTTATGTGTACTAATATCATGCTTACTCACTATACCCCAATTGCACTGTTTGTTTGTTTTTCTCACACATGCCAACCTCTTTCATGTTTAGACTTTTTGTAGCTGCTATTTTTTTATGCCCTTTTCTATTTTTTTTAAATATGCCTGGCTATCCTCAAGCTACAGAGTTTAAATTAAATACTAGATTCTAGGCAAGGATACCTGTGATGACTCTGTGCAACCACCATTTATTATTACCTATTAAACGCTTTTTAAAAATTTCATTCTCCTCCATATATTTGTGCTTGCTTGGTGTGAGTTTCTTTTTCTCCAGGACTTCGTAATATGTATTTATTGATAACTTCATTTGTTTAAAAGTTAAATATTTATCACCTTTAATTCTGAATTGTTAAGAAAGAAGTTCATCTGTACCAAAAAGTGTAGTATAATACACTGAACATAGTAGTCATACTTAATAAATGGTAAATATGTTAACCAAATACTTTAACAAATAAATGACTTATCAGGTTCATGGATAATCAATCCCCATCATTTAATACTCCATAACCAACCAGCCCTTGAGATGCTCACCTTTTAACAAATTTTCTATTTCTAAAAATGAGAAAGGTAAATAAACTGGCCTTGTCCCACTTGATTTTATATACAGACAGGAGGTAGAAAAGCTATAATATATTAATTTGTAATATATTTTACCCAAATACTACCATAATTGGAAAGGGACATCTTATTTTCATAAATTTCTTATAAATATACACCTATATTTAATACATCTTATGTCTTTTCCAAGTGCATGATGATGCAAAACAAATATCATTTAATTCTAACATTTCATACTTATTATTTGTGCTTGGATATATTATAATTCCTTTAATAAACCAGAGACATAAGTGATGCATATTTGATTTAATTTAATTTATATTTTATGCTGCCACAGTAAATATTTCAACCAACATATATATTAGTGCAGATTTTATAGATATAATAATTGTTTCAAAGATTACTGTCTTATAAAATTATACATTTGTTTAAATTTAGAAGGAATGAATGTAAAAATATGTCTGCAAATTAGTTACAAACAATCTCAATCCCCAGTGACATGGTAATGAATAATGACCACCTAGTCATATATGAGACTATTATGCAGCACTGTTTCAAAGATTATAGAAATTCAATAATTTTATTTGCTAAAATGACCCACATTAGCAATGTTATTTAAAAGGATATCTGAGTATGAGTCTCAATACTACTTTCTTTTCTGATTACTGCAACCTCAGATAATTTTACTTAATTTTTATAATACTATTATTTTTTTAAGGTGATATCGCATTGTGATTTTAATTCACATTTCCCTGATGATTAGTAACAATGAACATTTTTTTCATGTTTCTTGGTCACTTGTCTTTCTTCTTTAGAGAAGAATATTCATATCTTTTGCCCACTTTTTGAAAGGGTTGTTTGTTTTGCTCTTGTTGA
>CAUYRH010122604.1:0-12185 GCA_963574655.1 Perodicticus potto | reverse complement strand
CACCCTGGATAGAGTGCTGTGGCATCACAGCTCACAGCAACCTCCAATTCCTGGGCTCAAACGAGTCTCCTGCCTCCGCCTCCCAAGTAGCTGGGACTATAGGCGCCCACCACAACGCCTGGCCATTTTTTTTGGTTGCAGCTGTCGTTGTTGTTTGACTGGCCTGGGCTGGATTCGAACCCGCCAGCTCAGGTGTACGTGGCTGGCGCCTTAGCCTGTTGAGCCACAGGCGCCGAGCCTGTTTGTTCTTTTCTTATTGATTAGTTTGAGTTCTCTGTGGATTCTAGTTATCAGATCTTTGTTGGACATAACCTGCAAAAATCTTCTCCCATTCTGAAGGCTGTCTGTTTGCTTTACTTACAGTGCCCTTACCTATGCAGAAGTTTTTTTAGCTTGATCTGATCCCAGTAATATATTTTTGGTGTTGCTTCAATTTCCCAGGGGGTCCTCCTCATAAAGTATTTTCCCAGGCCAATATCTTCAAGCATTTTCCTTGCACTCTCTTCTAGTATTCTTACAGTTTAAATCTTTTATCCAGTGAAAATCAATTTTTGTTAGTGGTGAAGGTGAGGATCCAGTTTCAGTCTTCTACAGGTTGCCAGCCAGTTCTCTCAGCACCATTTATTAAATAGGGAGTCTTTTCCCCAGTGTATGTGTTTGTTAGGATTATCAAAGATCTAATAATGAGGCTCGGAGCCCATAACACAGTGGTTATGGTGCCAGCCACATACATTGAGGGTGGCAATTTGATCCCAGCCCAGGCCAGCTAAAGAACAATGGCAACTGCAACAAAAAATAGCTGGGCATTGTGGCCGGTGCCTGTAGTCCCAGCTACTTGGGAGGCTGAGGCAAAAGAATCACTTAAGCCCAAGAGTTTGAAGTTGCTGAGTGCTGTGACGCCACGGCAATCTACCAAGGGAAACATAGTGAGACTCTGTCTCAAAAAAAAAAAAAAAGAAAGAAAGATCAAATAATGATATGTGCTTGGGTTCCTCTCTAGGTTCTTTATTCTGTTCTATATAGCTACATCTCTACATCTCTTTGTGCCAATACTATGCTGTTTTGATCACTGTAGATTTATAGTATGATCTGAAGTCTGGTAACATGATGCCTCCTGATTTGTTTTTATTTCTAAGTAATTCCATATAAAATGAAGTACTATTTTTTCAAGTTCATTGGAGTATGACATTGGTGCTTTGATAGGGATTGCATTACATCTGTAGATTGCTTTGGGTAGTACAGATATTGTAACAATGTTGATTCTTCTCAGCTGCCACATGGTATGTTTTTCCATTTGTTAATATCTCCAGCTATTTCTTTTCTAGGGGTTTCATAGTTATCATTATAGAAAGCTTTCACTTCCTTTGTTAGATAAATTCCCAGGTATTTCATCTTCTTTGGCACTACTGTAAAAGGGATAGAGTCCTTGACTGTGTTTTCAGCTTGACTGTTGTTGGCATATATAAAAGCTACTGATTTCTAAGTATTGATTTTGGAGCAGTGCCTGTGGCTTAGTGGGTAGGGCACCGGCCCCATATACTGAGGGTGAAAGGTTCGAACCCAGCCCTGGCCAAACTGCAACAAAAAATAGCCAGGTGTTGTGGCGGGTGCCTGTAGTCCCAGCTACTCGGGAGGCTGAGGCAAGAGAATTGCCTAAGCCCAGGAGTTGGAAGTTACCATGAGCTGTGACGCGACAGCACTCTACCGAGGGCAATAATGAATGAGAGTTTGACCTCTTTTGACCCCATTTGAATACCCTTGATCCCCTTCTCTTGCCTGATTGTGATGGCTAGGACTTCCAGTACTATGTTGAATAGTAGTGGTGACAATGGGCATCTTTGTCTAGTTCCAGATTTGAGTGGAAATGTTTTCAACTTTACTCCATTCAATATATTGGCTGTGGGTTTGCTGTAGATGGCCTCTATCAGTTTAAGAAATGCAGCCATAAAAAAAGAGGGAGACTTTACATCTTTTATGTTTACCTGGATGGAGTTGAAACATATTCTTCTTACTAAAGTGTCTTAAGAATGAAAAAAAAGTATCCAATGTACTCAATACTATTACGAAACCAATACATAAACATTTACACATTGATAAGAATGATAAAACACAAGGATAGTTCAGAAAGAAAGAGGGGAGAAGGGAGAGATGAGGGGAGGGGAGAGGGGAGTGGAGGGCGGGTCTTTGGTGGGATCTCACCTAATGTGCACAATGCAAGCGTACATTTCAAAACAACTAAGAGTATATTATAAATGTCTTACCACAAAAATAAGTAAGTGAGGTGATGGTTTTGTTAATTAGTTTAAGTGTTCCACATTGTCTATCATATCATCACATTGTACTCCATGAATGAATATGGTTATGACTTAGTAAAAATTAAGTTTTTGTTTTTTTTTTTTTTGAGACAGAGCCTCAAGCTATCACCCTGGATAGGGTGCCATGGCATCACAGCTCACAGCAACCTCCAATTCCTGGGCTCAAGCGAGTCCCCTGCCTCTGCCTCCCAAGTAGCTGGGACTACAGGCGCCCGCAACAACGCCCGGCCACTTTTTGGTTGCAGCCGTCATTGTTCTTTGGCGGGCCGAGGCTGGATTCGAACCCGCCAGCTCAGGTGTACGTGGCTGGTGCCTTAGCCCGCTGAGCCACAGGCGCCGAGCCGTAAAAATTAAGTTTTAAAAAAAAGGGTGAGGACTAGAGATAAAGTAGCAATTGTCTGCTTTACTTTTGGTCTTATCTATGCCAGTCTAATTCCTTGTATCGACTAAAATGCTGCCTTTTATTTATTGAAAGGCATTTTAGTGTGGTTTATGCATAATATCAAATATAGAATATTTAACATCTCATATTTTATAGGCAATCTATAAGTTAAAATATTTTCTTTGTTTGTTTGTTTTTTTTTTTTTTTTTTTTTGATACAGAGCCTCAAGCTGTCAACCTGGATAGAGTGCCATGGCATCACAGCTCACAGCAACCTCCAATTCCTGGGCTCAAGCGAGTCTCTTGCCTCTGCCTCCCAAATAGCTGGGACTACAGGCGCCCGCCACGATGCCCGGCCATTTTTTGGTCGCAGCCGTCATTGTTGTTTGGCGGGCCCCGGGCTGGATTCGAACCCGCCAGCTTAGGTGTACGTGGCTGGCGCCTTAGCCCGTTGAGCCACAGGCGCCGAGCCAAGTTAAAATATTTTCAAAAGTCAGTGTGACAAGAAATATACACAAGTTAAAGTTTTGAATTCTTTTTTTTTTTTTATACTATTGGTTAATTCTTTTTTTTTTCTTTTTTTTTCGCAGTTTTTGGCCAGAGCTGGCTTTGAACCCACCACCTCTGGCATATGGGGTCGGCGCCTTACTCCTTTGAACCACAGGTGCTGCCCCAACTTTTGAATTCTTTACTAAGTCAGACTAAGTTATAATTTTAGGCTGGCTCTATACAGCTATTCAAAAACATAGAATTGTGGAACTACTGTGTATGTGTGATTGGTAGTGATGCCTTTGCCAACTCATTAGAAGGATTAAAGTAGAGGAAATATACACAAATTAGGAGTGATCATAAGATAATTAAAAACAAAATCACAGGTCATTTTATAAAATAATAAAACGAGCAACTGCTTCCATTCTTTTTGTAACAGCTTTATTGCAATATAATTCACAAATCCACATAATCCATTCTTTTAAAGCACACAACTCAGTGGTTTGTAGTGTATTCACAAAGCTGGGTGCCCATTACTACAATCAATTTTAGAATATTTGTCTCACCGCCCCCAAATAATCGTATACCTATTAACAACTGCCCCTTATTTTCCTCTGACCTCCCAACCCAAGGCAACCACTATTTTCCTTTCTGTCTTTATATATTTGTCTATTCTGGACACTTCATATACATAGTATTATAGCATATGCCCTTTGTTGCTGGCTTCATTCATGGAGCATGTTTTCCAGATTCCTCCTTACTATAGCACATACCAGTACTTCATTCCTTTTTATTGCTGAATAATATTCCATCATATGGTGTGCACAAAAGCATTAAGAGGAAGCTGAGATTGCTTTTCTTAGAAAGGCCTGCTTACAAGCTTGGGCCTTGACTGATGTCTGGGAACTTGAATTTTGGGAAATTCCTCCCATTCCTTTACTGGTTTACTCTGCCTTGCCCATTTGTATAAACTGTTTATGCTCTTCAACTGCTTTCCTTCTGGGAGTCAGGAATCCTGCTACATGGTAGGCAAAGGGTCCGTATAATCAGCTTCCCATAAAAACCTTAGGCACTGAGTCACTAATGATGCATCTGGCAGGTAACATTTCATGTTTGTGATCACGATTCCTGCTTAGTGTGTAAGCACGTCCTGTGTGATTTCACTACGAGAAGACTCTTGGAAGCTTGGGCCTCATTTTGTCTGGACTTGGTCTCATGCACCTTTTCCATTTGCTGATTTTCCTTTTTATCCCTCTGTTGTAATAAGGTGGGACCCTGAGTATTGACTATATGCTGAGTCCTGTGAATCCTCTCAGGAGTCCCCAAATATAGCAGCAGTTCTCAACCCGTGGGTCGCGACCCCTTTGCGGGTCTCCTGCATATCAGATATTTACATTATGATTCTAACAGCAGCAAAATTACGGTTATGAAGTAGCAACGAAAATAATTTTATGATTGGAGGTCACCACAACATGAGGAACTGTATTAAAGGGTCGTGGCATTAGGAAGGTTGAGAACCACTAAAATATAGGGATGATCTGGGAGACCCCTGAAACACACGGATACACCTCATTTTACTTCTCCATTCATTAGTTGGTGGATATTTGGATTGCATTGACTTTATTTACTATTTTTATAAATTAGGCTGTTATGAACATCCATGCACAAGTTTTTATGTAGACTAATGTTTTTCTTGGTTATTTTTGTATAATAAAGAATTTGGGCCAAAACCCTGCCCACTCCGCTCCCCCGGAAGTGCTTGTCCAGGGTTGGGGCCAAAGAGAGGCCTTGTAGGTAGAGCAGCCAAGGCTCGGTTGGCTCCGGGTAGGGTCTCCAGCCGCGGTCGGAGTCAGGGCTCCGCGCCCGCCTTCGCACACCCTGCCCCCTCCAGCGGCCGGGCCGACGAGATGAAGTCTCATTGCCCAGGCTAGTCTTGAACTCCTGGCTTTAAGCGATCCTCAGAAGTCGGCCTCCCAAAGTGCTAAGATTACAGGCGTGAGTCACCACACCCAGCCAAACATACTTTTATGTGCATTGGGAAACCAAAAACTTTGTGTGACTTGTTTTATTGAAATATTTACCTTATTGCAGTGTCTGGAACAGAATCCAAGTATCTTTGAGGTATGCCTGTGTATAAAATCCTTCTAACTTCTCTGATGAAGACAGTCTCATAGCCTTCAAACACATGAAACAATGCTCATCATCTTTAATCATCAGAGAAATGCAAATCCAAATCACCTGGAGATATCACCTAACTCCAGTAAGATTAGCCCACATCACAAAATCCCCAAACTTACAGATTTTGGCGTGGAAGCAGAGAGAAGGGAACACTTCTACAGTGCTGGTGGGAATGCAAGCTCATACGGCCTTTTTGGAAAGAAGTTTGGAGAATACTCAAGGACCTAAAAGTAGACCTGCTGTTCAATCCTACAATTTCTCTACTAGGTGTATACCCAGATGATCAAAAATCATTTCACCATAGAGACATTTGCACCAGAATGTTTACCGCAGCCCAATTCATAATTGCCAAGTCATGGAAGCAGCCGAAGTGCCCATTAACTCATGAATGGACTAATAAATTGTGGTATATGTACACTGTGGAATACTATGCGGCCATAAAAGATGGAGACTTGGATCTGATGAAGCTAAAAAGCTTCTGTACCGCCAAGAACACAGTAAGAATTGCTAGCAGACAGCCCTCAGAATGGGAAAAAATATTTGCAAGTTATACCTCTGACAAGGGCTTAATAAAATTTTTTTAAAAATAAAATTATTAAAATAAATCTTGGTGCAATTTGGTATTATATTTCCATTCTACTATTTTTTTTTACTGATTTTAATGCCATTAGTCAATGCTATATCTTTTTCCTAATTTTAATTTTAAGCCAAAATTATAAAACAAAACAAAGAAAAAATACACAAATGAAAATTTTTGTATTAGTTATTTTAATTATGTTCCTGCAAAGCAATAAGTATTTAGAAATTGCTTTTGATCTTCCCCAAAGTAGTTATCATTTCTTTAATGAATAAGAATACTTTGAACCATTTACATTTATTGAGCATTTTTATACATGTACATATATAGAGAGAGATCATCTTTTTATACTTTAGCTTATACTTGTATTTTTCTGTTTATTCCTTTAACAAATTTTAATTGAGTGCTTTTTTTTTTTTTTTGCTCTGGTTACAGTTATTTTAATTTTTTCTCACATTTTGAACAAAAATGTAATCTGGCTTAAATACAACATTTTATTATTTTCAATGATCTTTATATTTTAACTATTGTTAGAGTTAAAAATTAAACTAAATTGTCTCTCTTAATTTCAGCTATTCAAAACCAACAATTCGGAAATATTTATGTTCCTTTCCTCTCTTTTATTTGTCTTTTAAAAATAATTTGAAATGTTAACTTTGTTTAGTTTTTTATTTTAATTTTTTAACTATGAAGCTTCTCCTTTCAAGATAATTTTTAATATTTTTATTTAGTTATAAATCTCAATATCCAAGAATTATTTAGAGTTAGTACAATTTTCTACAGGTTCTATTGATCTCCTCCTGGCTTTCTTTGCCATGGCTTCCCCAATTTGATTCCTAAAATTTGGTCTTTATCTACATGTATATACTTTGGGAGAAATTATTTATTATAAAGAAATATAAAAATAAAAGTTGTGAGACAAATTTCTTTATCCTGATATAACAATTGTCACATAGTTAATTTATAAAGGTAATGTAGTTGTAAGAGTTGGGAAATAGTTGTCTTGGACAGGGCATATGATAGATGCCTTCAGTTCTTTAAGGGGCTGCAATGTTAACTCTTTTAAGTATCAATCAGGTTTCAAATCTATAAAAAATAAATAAATAAAGACTGTGTGGAGAAAGGCTTCTGTCCAAAAAGGGGAGAGCCTTCCTATTCTAAGTTCAAATGGATGCTCTTAGTCCTGGAAGAAGAAGTCGAGTTGTGCCTTCACAGCAATGTTGTAGATGTAAGGCAAATATCATATGGTTATAATGCATCTTTTTCCATACACATTTTAGCTCAGGTGCTTTTGATTGATCAATGACATCATCGTGTCAAAGATAAACATGAAGTGTGAAGACTGTGACAACTGATAGATAGACCCTATAACTTTAAATCAAAATATACGCTTTTCATTTCATTTTTGTGTTGTCACAAGGGATTCATTAGTCATACTGACAAAAGTCCTTATTTGGTAATGTGAGTTCAGTGTAGATAATGGTCTGGTATTTCCCTCACCTTAGTTCTCAATTTTGGCATCTCTATCATGTACTGGGATGATAATGAGTTGATATCTGCAATTTTACGTCTTTTTCTTACAAGTTCTGGAAAAGCTTAGCTGGTTTATACTGTTCTGCTAAGAAAATGATCAATCCTTCCTGCCTATTAGTTTTTACAGTCTTTCTCATAAGTTGGCTTACATAGTTTGAATCCTTCAGAAGCAAATTTTCTCTTCATAATTACTAATTATCTTTCAAAGCATAGGTTATGCTAAAATGATTCCCTCTTGTAAGGGCTGGGAAGAAGAGGAAAGAAAATGGATAAGTATATAGCACACCTTCATTTTGTAAACATTGCCTTGTATGTAGTAAAAATAATTTATTTTTCAATGTGCTTAATTTTAAATTTAGGAACTGTTACGAAATGCGCTCGAAATAATCAAATATAAATGGAATTTGGGAAACTTGGAGACCTAATTATACTCAAACTTCTTTCATAACACGGAGTATTTTTTCTTAAGTTCACTGAGAAATAATACAATTTAAAACTAGTTCAAAATGCATGTAAAGTCAGCTTTATATTATACAATGTTTTTATTGCATTTAATGTTATGTATTTATCATGTGCCAATTTTCCCAGATGTAGATGAGCTAAATCAAATATCACCCCAAACCAAACAGCATTATGTTATGCATGAGAAGATAATAATGAGTATTAGTCTGAGGTAGCAACTATTTATCTCCAGACACTCTGGCTTGACCTTACAATGTCCTTTGATGTCTCTTGGAAAAGGTTTGGCAGAGCACAAACATCTGTAAGCTCCACTGCAAACAGAGACACAATGCTCCTACCAGGACCTGCTCAATTCTAATTTATACAGTAGCAAAATATGACTTTAGGTCAGCGGTTCTCAACCTGTGGGTCGTGACCCCTTTGGACTGAAAGGTTCGCGGTATTAGGGAGGTTGAGAACCACTGCTTTGAGTCATTTATCATTCTCTTCTCTTTATTAATCACATTCTCTCATTCTGCTCCCATTCTCTTTATTAATCACACTTCTTTGTTCCCAAGTGTCCAGATTTTACTTCAAGTTACCCTATGTTATTAACCCCCAAACCTCAACTTCCATTTATATTCTACCAAATATCTTAAAATATCTTCAGGTTAGATCTTTTTAGAAAAAAAATAGTTTTCTGACCTGTAAGACCTTTCTAATATCTTTTCCCCCAAACCTTGGACTCAACATGTGGTGTGACAAACTGATTTTCCTACAGTCCAACCTGTTCTTGTTTACATTTTCTATTTTCTTCATGTGGCAATAGCAATGCCTTTCTTATCTGCTCTGTGCTTTCTCTCACTGCTTTGCTCTTTCTTATTCATCAGCCGAATTGATCCACTGGACATTCCTAGAAAGACAAGGTACTTTTCTCCGACAGCCACAAGCTCTACACTGTCTACTTTGTCAAGAGGGTCTTCTTTGTACTTACACACACACACACTCTCACACTCAGTCATTTGTGACTTAAATGAGTACTTATACACACACACTCTCACACACAATCATTTGTGATTTAAATGAGGTATCACCTCTTATAAAAATCTTTCCTCTAGTTCCATGTTCTGACAGTCCTATTAAATGTTGCCATTATCAGTCCATGCTAACTTTTGTCACAGAACCTACTGCTTTATTTTGTGATTGTTGATGTTACCTTTCACTATCTTACTCTGAATTGGAGACTTGATTCTGATTCATAATTAAATTTCTAACAAGTAGCAGAGTATCTAGTACTTAATCAGTATGCAACATTTTTAAAAGGCAAATTAATAAGAGCTTTGCATTTGTGATCTGTAAAACTTATTCTGTTGTATAAAATAGAAAAAAACTGACTCTAAACTTTGCTACTTTAAGCAAGTTACTTAGGAGAAGATTCAGCGACCCTTTATGCAATGAAGGGATTAATAGTAACTTTTAATGTTAGAGATCTTATTTTAAATTATGGGATACAAAAATAAAATAAAATAATATGATTGTTTTTAGTATCTGAATGACTAAGTAATTCCTAGTAGAGCACTATGTTCAACATTTTTTAAATGAAACCTTTTTTAGTGGAAAATTGAAACAAGTAGAAAAAAGTAAGGTAATACAAGTCCATGTAGCTCTCAGCCAGTTAAACAACAATCATCTCAAGACCATTATTTTTTAAAGTTTTAATTTTTTTATGGATACATAATAGTTGTAGATATTTGGGGGCTGCATGTGATATTTGATGTAAGCATATAATATGCAATGATCAAATCAGAGTACATAGAGTATCAGTAACCTTAAAAGTTTGCCATTTCTTTGTGTTAGGAACATTACAATTACATTCTTCTAATTATTTTGAAATATAACAAAATAATTTATTATTTTCATTATTTAACAAAATAAATTGTTGTTCACTGTAGTTGATCTTTAGTACTACCCCAAACTAGATCATATTCCTTCTACCTAACTGCATTTTTGTACTTCATTAACCAACCTTTCTCTTCCCCTCCCCACTGCCATTCCCAGTCTCTGATAACCATGATGCTACTCTCTATCTCCATAAGACCAATTTTTAGCTTCCACAATATTTGTCTTTCTGTGCTTATCTTATTTCACTTGATATAATGTCCTCTAGTCCCATCCAAATTGTTTTAAGTGACAGGATTTTATTCTTTATTATGGTAAAATAACATTTCATTGTGTACATATACATGCTCAACATCCCTAATTATCAGGGAAATGCAAATCAAAACCACAATGAGATATCATTTCACTCCAGTAAAAGTGGATAAAAAAACAACAGATAATGGATGCTGATGAGGATGTGATGAAGGGTGAATGCTTTTATACTCTTGATGGGATTGTAAATTAGCATAGCCATATGGAAACCAATATGAAGATTTCTCAAAGAACTAAATATATAACTACCATATCATCCAACAATCTCATTACTGGGTATATAGCCAAAAGAAAGCAAATAAGTATATCAAGGAGATACCTGCATTTCCGTATTTATTGCGGCTCTGTTAACAATAGCCAAGCTATGGATCATTTCAGTGTCTATCACTGAATGAATGAATAAAGACCAATCATTTTTGATTTCTCCTACCTGCTGCCTTAGACCATTTTATTTTTAAGCAAATCTCAGCTGTTAGATCATTTCATCTATTTTAGGAATATATAGCTCTAAAAATATGAGACCTTTTTTCGTCTAAAAATTATCACAGTGAAATAATCACATCTTTAAAACTTAATATTTTCTTAATACCCTTAACTATGAACTCATTGTTGAAATTTCTAAATGCCTTATACTTTTAATTTGTATTTATTTATTAATTGTTTTATTTTAATTTTTTATTTCAAAAAATGTATGAGGCACCAGAAAGAAATGAATGGCTTCAGATTTGTCAATATGCTACACATTGTCATTTTAATATTAGGGTATGTTTAGTCCCACAGTTTATGGAATATGTCAATTGCTCAGTCATTTCTTTGAGAAAGCTGTTGAAAAACTTTCTTTTTTCCCCCCTAAAAATATCACTTTTCCATTGCCAGAAGATGTTACAGATAAGTAGAACTTGTATTGCTTCAGAATCCATGATTTGATACTACCATGATTTGATACTACCATGATAAATCACTGAAGCATGTAATTATAAGAAGGAAGAAAGAAGACAGGAATACAAAGGGAAAATCAACTCAAACACTGCATCATATTGTATCACAGCATAGCAGAGCAGATAGAATTAACTTTGTTTTTCTGCATACAAAGTGCTCATCTGTGTATTTCAATTGCTATTATTTTCTAAGAATGAGATAATTTAACCTCTGAGAATTTAGGTACCGTAAAAATGGAATGTCTGATATCTTATTTCTTTATTTTATGTTTCGATTTTTTTAAGAAGACCTTAAATGTTGGCTTAGGAAAATCATTGCATGCATTTTTAATAATAAAACTTGAAATTAGGTATCAGTTTTATAAATGATGGCTAAAAATATAAATGAATGAGTGCTGAAAAATTTTAAAAATTCCTTAAAATTTATTTTGCACAAGAAAATTCCTCAGTGGGATAGTTATTTGTCTTGAGATCATTCCAAATATTAAAAAATAGGGTTATAGATTCTAAAATTAGAAAATTTTTTATTTTTGATAATTTCTAAAAAAAAAATTACTGCTTCTAGTATCCTTAAGTAAGACATTAAGCTCAGAGAATATTTACTGAACATCTACTCAATGCAAAAATTTATGATAATTTCTAGAAAGTACATGAGAGTACCTGTGGAAGCTCCCCATCTAGTGGTTATAAAAGACATATGCAGAAGGACTCTTTTTTTTTTTTTTTACTAACTCATAGCTATGTACATTAATGCAATCATGGGGCATAATGTGCTGGCTTTATGTACAATTTGAAATATTTTCATCAAACTGCTTAACATAGCCTTCATGGCATTTTCTTAGTTACTGTATTAACACATTTATATTCTACATTTAGTAAGTTTCACATGTACCCTTGTAAGATGCACTGTAGGTGTGGCCCCCAAAATTACCCTCCCTCCACCCATCCTCCTTCTCCCCTCCATTTCCCCTTTCCCCATATTCTTCAGCTATAATTGTGCTATAGCTTTCATAGTGGGGCTGAGTACATTGGGTACTTTTTGTTCCATTCTTGAGATACTTTGCTAAGAGGAATATGTTCCAGCTCCATCCATGTAAACATGAAAGAGGTAAAGTCTCCAT
>CAUYRH010122600.1:0-37450 GCA_963574655.1 Perodicticus potto | reverse complement strand
TTTTTTTTTTTTTGAGACAGAGCCTCAAGCTGTCACCCTGGATAGAGTGCCGTGGCATCACAGCTCACAGCAACCTCCAATTCCTGGGCTCAAGCTAGTCTCTTGCCTCCGCCTCCCAAGTAGCTGGGACTACAGGCACCCGCCACAATGCCCGGCCGTTTTTTGGTTGCAGCCGTCATTGTTGTTTGGCGGGCCCGGGCTGGATTCGAACCCGACAGCTCAGGTGTATGTGGCTGGCGCCTTAGCCCGTTGAGCCACAGGCGCCGAGCCTCTTTCTTTCTTTCTACAGTCTCAATTTGTCTCCCTGGGTTGAGTGCTATAGTGTCATCACAGCTCACAGCAACCTCAATCTCTTGGGTTCAACCTATCCTCTTGCCTCAGCCTCCAAATAGTGGGACTACAGGCATCTACCACAATGCTAGGCTAGGTCTTCTATTTTTTTTTTACTTTATTTCCCTTGGTAGAGAACCCTGCATCACACAGCTCACAGCAACCTCCAACTCCTGGGCTTAGGTGATTCTCTTGCCTCAGCCTCCCAAGCAGCTGGGACTCAACGCCTGGCTATTTTTTTGTTGCAGTTTGGCCAGGGCAGGATTTGAATCCGCCACCCTCGATATACGGGGCCGGCGCCCTACCCACTGAGCCACAAGCGCCGCCCTAGGTCTTCTATTTTTAATAGAGACAGGGTCTTCCTCTTGCTCAGGCTGATCTCAACCCATCCTCCCACCTCCCGGCCTCCCAGGGTGATAGGATTATAGGTGTGAGACACTATTCCCAGCCGCCACTGTAGTTCACTTTTCATCTGTGAGTCTGATTATCTTCTTTCTCAGATATAAATTCCCTAAGGGAGTCCTAAAGTTGACTCTGTAGTTGTTACTGGTTTGTCAACTGATTTTTCTCCTTGTTTCTTATTTCAGGCCTCAGCAAGCTGCTATTGTAATGAATGAGATACAGCTTCCAAAGCATCTCCGAGTCCCATTTGGAAGGAAAACATCATTTTTAATGGTGGTTGAGGATGACTCAGTCCTACTGCTTAAAAACAACTCATTTTAATAGAAATTAAGTATGTGCTATTTATTGAATAAACTTCTAAAACTTTAGTTTATCTCTATAGTCTTCTAGAACTTTATCAAAGTCTTATAGAACTTTTTGTTAATTATAATTCCTCATTCTATTACACAAAGCTACAGAAGGAAGGGTGTCATACAGTTGAAAAGAATGGACTTTTATTTAGTTGAGGGAGATCTTTTTTTAATTTTTGAGACAGAGTCTCACTCTATTACCCTGTCTAGAGTGCTGTGGCATCATAGCTCACAGCAACCTCACACTCCTGGGCTTGATCCTTTTGCTTCAGCCTCCTGAGTAACTGGGACTACAGGAACCTGCCACAATGTCCAGCTATATATTTTATTTTTAGTAGAGATGGGATCTCACTCTTGCCCAGGCTAGTCTCGAACTTATGAGCTTGAGCATTTCACTCACCTCAGCCTTCCAGAGTGCTGGGATTACAGGCATCGGCCACCATGCCCAGCCAGTCAAGGGAGATCTTAAATTTTATTATTTATTCTCTTGGGAGCTGATAATTGTGTTAAAAAGAAAATAAGTCTGAAAACAGTAGAAAAAGGAGAGAGCACAGTGCTAGGCAAGAATAAATTCTCAACAAATGTTTGCTGAATAAATATAAATAAATTAAATATAAACCTATATGTATTTTGTAGAGACGGAGTCTCACTTTATCACCCTCAGTAGAGTGCTGTGGCATCACAGCTCATAGAAACCTCCAACTCCTGGGCTTAGGTGATTCTCTTGCCTCAGCCTCCCGAGTAGCTGGAACTATAGGCGCCCACCACAACGCCTGGCTATTTTTTGTTGCAGTTGGCTGGGGCTGGGTTTGAACCCGCCACCCTTGGTATATGGGGCTGGTGCCCTACCCACTGAGCCACAGGTGCTGCCCTGAATAAATAAATTAAATGGAGAAAGGGGACACTGAAACCTTAAAGGTGACAGTGGGCAGGGTCTCAGAGCTTCTGGGATCAAATTCCACTAAAAACACTCAGGCTACCTCATTATGAATATGAATATGATTTTGTCGTGGGGGAAAGAAATGTGTTTCTTCTTTGATTACATTCTGGGTTATGAAAAGAAAAAATGACCATCAAGATGAGATGAATAAAGAACAGGAGGTGAAGGCAAGGAGGAGGAAAAAACAGACTACAGCTTGTTAAAAAGAAAGGGCGAGGAAATGATAGGAGTTTTCTCAGTTTTTTCCTGTTTTTCCTCCTCCTCTGAGCATTTAAACTCAGAGAAAGAGAGGGTTTAAGAGCAGTTTGGAAATACGTTAAGTAAGACAACACCAGGTGGCAAATAGCAGTGTCACTCTTCTTGCCAACAGAGCTGAAGACTTAGCATGCTTTTTATTAGGCAGCTCGGAGAGGGGGGGAAGACAGGAGGGGGAGGGAGGAAAAGGCCGTGTAATGTGTCTTGTGATGAAGGCCGAAATGGGATCACTGGGGCTGTCCTAAGAAATTCTTCTAATGCATGCATTCTCCTTTTCATCTCACCACCTGCTAGGAAATTAGTTGTACAAGCATTTAAGACATTTTCTCTGGACCAAATATTTACACAGGAGTTCTGTGTTGACATTGGGTGGCTTTGGTTCTCAGGGAGCAGGCCGATGCCTCTTGGGACACGTAAGTGCAGAAGTCAGGGCCTGCCATACCCATGAAGAAGAGCCAGCTTCAGAGAGGGCTCTAAGATTCATAATTGCTCTCCAAACCACGTGTGGTACCATGTGTTCGAAAATATGGCAAGGGGGGCCCGGCGCAGTGGCTCTCACCTGTAATCCTCGCACTCTGGGAGGCCAAGGTGGGTGGATCACCTGAGCTCATGAATTTGAGACCAGCCTAAGCAAGAGCGAGACCCTGCCTCTAAAAATAGCCGAGCATTGTGGTGGCCGCCTGTAGTCCTAGCTACTCAGGAGGCTGAGGCAAGGGGATCACTTGAGCCCAAGAGTTTGAGGTTGCTGTGAGCAATGATACCGTGGCACTCTACCAAGGGCAACAAAGTGACAATCTGTCTCAAAAAGAAAGAAAAAATATGACAAGGGGTCTTTTATGCCTTTATATCCTATGGGAAAGATGGATTTGGGAGAACCCTAAAGACTGCTGACATGGTGACACATGCATGGCATGTAAGAGAAACCAGAAGATCTAGCTGTCTATACTGTTGTAATTTCTGTTCTTGTGGCCAGCATAATCTTCAGCCCCTCTCCCACTGTGGAGGACTCCAAAGCTTTTTCTTCCTTGCAGGTGAGACTCCTTAGCAACGTCCTCCTCCTTCTGGAGAACTTCCTCTGCAGTGGTGAGATTATGGGGGAAAAGCCCAAACCTGGTCCTGCCCGACCTGAATCATAGCGGGGAATGTGTCCTTCCTGTTTAAGTTACATATTCTCTCTTTCTTTTGGAGACAGAGGCTCACTCTGTTGTCTCAGGCTAGAGTGCCATGGCATGAGCACAGCTCACAGCAACCTCAAACTCCAGGGTTCAAGGGATCCTCCTCTCTCTGCCTCCTGAGTAGCTGGGACTACAGGTGCCTGCCATGAAGCCCAGCTAGTTTTTCTATTTTTTAGTAGAGATGGGGTCTCACTCTTGCTCAGGCTCATCTCAAACCCCTGAGTTCAAGGGATCCTCCTGCCTCAGCCTCCCAGTGTGCTAGGATTATGAGCATGAACCACCATGCCTGGCTCTCTTTTTCTTTTATTTAAAGGTCAGTGGGTATGGATCAAAGAAGCAGGCAGAAAAGTTATTTTCAAGGGACCTGGTTATAAAGGAAAAGGCATGCAGATGCGATGGAGGAGGATTTGGTGAGCCCCTGGAGAGTGGGCACAGAGGCATTTTTTCCAACCAGATCCTCCGCCATGAATCCAGCCATTCAGAGAGACCCACATCTGATGGGGTCCAGAAATGCTGGCTGTGGCTTCATCTCTCCCACCCCACCCTGCTGACAGGCTGCTCCAGTCACCAGAGACCACGGAGGGCTCAGGACAATCTGTGCCAAGCTCACAGCTGTCCCTCTCCCTGTGTGATTTTGTGGGGAGTCAGCCCTGTTGGAATTTGAGCCGCACAGATTCTAAGTCCAAAGACCTCGCACAATCTGGAATATTCCTTTTAGAAAAGGATGTGATGGGAAACAATATGAAATTAAATGTAGTTCTCAAAACACTTTCCTTGTTTCCTTTTTAGTTCTTTTGATATTAAGTTTAGGAGGTGGGGCTCTACAAATCTGGCTGGGATCAAATCATGTGCCACTGGCACATGACCCACCTCAGTGTGCTCATCTGTCAGTGGGGCTCATAATAGAACTTATGTCATATGTCATTAGGGTTGTAAGAGATAAATGAGCTCGTGCATATAAAGCATGTGGTACAATTTTAATTAACTACCAAAAAAAATCATCTTGGCAAACACCTACTGATCCTTCGAGAAACAATGTTACCTGCTCTATGAAGTCACATATGCCGGTCTCACAGGAAGCATTCAATATATTTCACATTAACATATTAGCATGAATATCGTTCATTTGTGATAAGGTTAAAAACCTTTACTTTGCAAAGTCTGCTGAGGGAGGGCCGCAACTAGCAATTATTCTTCATTTATCCAGAGATGTGTTTTCAAATCCTTTTGCTTCACTAAAGCTGGATAATAACAGGAATGTTTGCATTTCAGTGAGTCAGCCCAGAGGTTTAGATTCACATTGTGAAACAACCTCCTGGGACTCCAGTGTATCTGGTCCTTCTTGCTTCGTGCTCAAGGACTTGATCTTCACACACAGAACAAAACAGAGAATGAAGGAAACTTTGTGCTAGTTCACGCTATCAGTGTCAGATTTAACTTGGGAAATGGTTTCAAATCTTTGGGAATTTGCCATTTGGAAAAGTACTTTTTTCCACCGAGTTATAGGTCTTGGGACATGATTTACCCATAAGGAAAAGAAAATCAAAAATGGCAGCTTTCATTCATTCATTTGTCCATCCAACAAATATTTATTGAGAACTTATTGAAGACCTACTATGTAATCTGCTAGGAGTTGGATGTCAAAAGATTAGCCAGGCATAATCAGTTTTGAGGGGCTTAAAGTTAGGGGAGAAGTTATATAAACACCAAACATATGGTGATGTAAGCTGCAAGCCAGATCAGGAGAGGCTGAAAGGGCTTCACAGAGCAGGTGATTTTGTTTCTTGAAGGATGAATAGGAGTTTGCCAAGATGAAAGCAGGAGAGAGGAGGTTCTAGAATAGTGTTTCTCAACCTGTGGGTTGCAACCCCTCTGTAACAATGAAAATACATCCTGCATATCAGATATTTACATTACGATTCATAACAGTAGCAAAATTACAGTTATGAAGTAGCAACGAAAATAATTTTATGGTTGGGGGTGGCACCTGTGGCTCACAGGAGTAGGGCGCCGGCCCCATATATTGGAGGTGGCGGGTTCAAACCCAGCCCCGGCCAAAAACTGCAAAAAAAAAAAAAAGAAAAAAGAAATAATTTCCTGGTTGGGGGTACTCATGTTGTGGAGGAACTGTATTAAAGGGTCGCGGCATTAGGAAGGTTGAGAACCACTGTTGTAGAACTATGGTATAGATTGTGAGAAGGACCAGAAGTCAACAAAGACTCTGGATTATTGAGAAGTTTGGGGTAACCCGGGTCGTAGTATCCTGTCTCTGATGGGTAGAGATGCCTCCCCAAGCCACGTCCCTAGGGACGATTAGAACATGAGAACAGTGATTTGTCATAGCTCTGGTGCTCAGATTCAGAAGGGAGCCACTAACTCATTTCCAAGGGAGAGAGCCAAGGATCAGGCCCCAGAAGCTTATGAAATCAATCACCTGAGTAGGAGCCGTGGTATAAACCCTGAACAGCTGGGGGTTTGGTAAACCAGAAGTGGGGAGTTTGTAGAAGTTGGTAAGATTAATTTAATGGCCAGGACGGTGCAGACACTGTAAGCAAGGAGCCCTGGGGGCAGAAAGGTGCTCTGTGAGCCTGGAGATTCAGGTTTGGGGCTTGTGAAGCGCTTTTCCTGTGTATCCAAGCAGGGTATTGGATTTTTGCCTTTTCCTGCGGGCAAGGGTGAGCTGGTAGGCCGTCTTTACACCTTCGTAGTATGAAGAGTGTTTGGGAAGCAAAGGGGCCAAGGCAGGAATTCATGTTTAGCTGGAAGTTGTTGTAGCGGTGCCAGGGACCCTGTTAAGGTCTGGAGGAAGACAGTGGTGTAAGAGACGGAGAGGAGGCATAGATAGACTCCGGACATGTTTCTGGGCGGGAAATAGCAGGGTGTGCCATGGTGGATGAAGGTGAGGAAGGAGAAATGGATTTGCAGAGGATGGTGCTGGCAGGAAGTCTGTTTGTGGCAGGCTGTTGGCAGTCGGGATCTGGGTGTGCAACCAGGAATAAGAAAAGGGGCAACAGTGAGAGCCGCCCCTGCCGCGTGCTGACTACCTTACTCGGGCTATTTCATCCAGTCCTTATCTCGACCCTACCAGGGGGCATGGTTATCCCCACCGAAAAGAGAGGGCACTGTGACACAGAAGGTGAAGTGGCCGCCCCAGGCATCGTAGATGGCCACTCTGGGTCTGGGACCCAGGAACACCTGCTCTCAGCACCGGCTATGCTTGCAGCCTTCCCAGAACACCGAGGTGTAATCCCGACCTGTCTGCAGTGTTAAAGGATTGTGGAGAACAGGCTGGGCACATCCTCTAGGGCCTGTTTGCACGAGGTCTGAGGAACTCTGGGCGGATAACTCACTGAAGGGAAGACACTGCGCCAGAGAACAGGAGGGATGTGAGCACAGGGACCTTCCCCAGAGCCCCCCATAGAGCAGGCGGTAAACTGGAAGGCCCGTGTCCCCTGCATCTCCCTAAGACATTGCATAACAGGCAGGTGAAGGGTAGAAGGTACTGGTGACCCCAGGAAGACCTGAGGAGCAAACTGGGTGACTATTTCCAGGGTAGACAAGTAGGGCCGTGTGTTGTCAGAGTGTTGGGACACCTAGGAGTCATTGAGATGGCGTCAGGGGCCAGACAGAGGGAAGCACCTTCTCAAGCAGACCTATGACACTCCTGCCCTGCTCTCTGAACCTTGGGAAATAACTTACAAGAGCTGGGGTTCATATAGCACGGGGGTGGACAGGTCACGGGCAGAATGCTTTGCTTTTGTAACCCTATCTCCCTTCAGGTGGGTGCCCATGGCCCCAACTGTACAAAAATAATAGGAACGTCCGCACATGTGCTCTGCCCAGGTGTGGCCCTAAGTGTGGACATACATTATCTTGCGGAACCCCCCAAATAATACTTAGAGGCAAATGCTAACCCTGTCCCGTCCTCCACGTGAGAGATGGGAGGAGAAGGCATGACCCTACATGCTGCCTAGAATTAAAAAATCATCAACAAATAACTCTATAGGGTCATCGTGATCATCACCTTTTCTTGTTAAATGAAAAGCACGATCCGAACACATCTTACACAAATCCTAGCGCTGCTCTGAAGACAGTCACTGTGTTCTCCTCTTTATTAAGCTCTCATAGTGAAGCTGGTTTTCTCAGCTTACTGGTTTGTCTCGGGCACCCTGGAGGTGTAAAATGACATCACCATCTGATCAGCATCCGCAAAACCTTTTGGCTCATTTCAAAAAATGGGATTTCGAACGTGCCCCCTTAATTACATGGGCCCATCTGAGCGAGCTGCGTGAAAACACTGGTGTGGACAGCCTGCTCCGCCATTTGTTTTTAAAACAAGCTTTGTGAGTCTTGCAGGCTGAGAGGATTCTGCTTAAAGGGTGTACGCTGTGAATCACAGTTTCAAAGGAACACGACAAATACAGATCGCAGCCGAGCAGTTTGTAAAGCTGGATGGCTGACAGAAATCCAGGAAGCAGCAGGAAAACAACCAAACACAAAAACATCATCAAGTGGCTGGATGTAACCTAAGTCACATAGCTGAACGAGCCCTGGATGAAACGGATGGGGTGAGGGAGTGGAGATTCAGTCTGGTTTTGAAAAGCTGAGAAAGCATGGATGGGTTGGGCCAGGGGCATCCAACCTGCAGCCCGTGGGCTGCATGCCGATTTTGTGAGGGCTTTTTTTGCTTTTTTTTATCTGTGGTGTCAGATATCATGAAAAGTATGCCCAGAACTTGTGTGTGTGCGCTAATCAGCTTTCATTAGTGTTTGTGTATTTAATGTGTGGCCCAGAACAACTGTGGACATAGAGAAAAGAAAACAGTTGGACGCCCCTGGCTCTGAGCCCTGAGGACCCTCAGGGGGCCCAGCATGGGGGGCTCCCCTGTGTTTGAACAAGCACATCCCTGGCGCTTAATTTTTGTTCAGTTGATTGTGGGAATAAGGAACTGAAAAACTCTTCAATTAGATCCATAGGATTTATTAAGTAATCTAATTATTGAATAAAAATGTTTATTCAATGAATACAGATCTTTCCATATGATTACTGTCTCATATTTTATGGTCCTTTCCTCATTAATAATAATAATATTAGCAAGAATAATAGCTGACCCTATTGAGCTCTCTTCCTTAAAATGGATCCGGACTCCCTGGAGCAACGGTGTGAGGGCAGGGATCTGGACCTATTCTAGTTCCCAGCGCAGAGAAGATGCTCACAAAATGCTTGCCAATGAATGAATGGACCAATGAACAAACGCGTGCTGGTCCTCCGTCCGGAAATAGTCTGCGTGTTGTGTTGAGTCTTTGTCACAACCCGATGAGGTAGGCGTTTGTGCTTATTCTTGTTTCGCTGATGAGCAAACTAAGTCCCAGCAAAGTTAATTAGCTTGTCTGAGGTCACCCCAGCAGCCGGGCTCCAGAATGCATTTCTCTAGGCTACAGTTCTTTCTGATAAGACAATTCGTCCATCAAACTTCCTACATTCACTTTTAGTTTTTCCTTAATCTCTCTGCATTCAGTTTCCTATTATTTCTAACAGGTCCAACTATTTTATACTAAAGCTGCCTTTAGGTACAAAAGGCAACCTTTATTTTTATTTATTTATTTTTTTGGCAACCTTTATCTTTAAAGTGTACAACATTCAGTATTCTTATTGCTTGTGCAGAAGGGCCTTGAATTAGTTTAGATGTAGAAAAAAAACTATGACTGGAGAATGGAAATATGACCTTAAGGAGAATCTTAAATTTAAGATTTGAGAGGAGATATATGCTATTGTGATATTCTTTTTTATTTTATTTTATTTATATTTATTTATATTTTATTTATTTTTTTAAATTTATTTTTATTTTATTTACTGGGACTCATTGAGGGTACCAGAAACCAGGTTACACTGATTGCATTTGTTAGGTAAAGACCCTCTTACAAATATTGTGATATTCTTAATAAGAACATATTTATGCTCAAGTTTTCTCCATGCTATAATATAAAAAATCATTTTTAAGAAGTTGGGGATGTAAGGGAAAATTGCCTAGGCCATAAAATTATAAATACACATTTTGATTGCCTTTATAATTCTTCAGGGCAATTTTATATCTTTAAAACAATCAGATATATGTACATGATACTGTGTTTAGAGAAATACAAGCTTAACAGTAAAGAGACAGATAATGGCGTGGTATTTTACCACAAATTGCAGTCTTTGCTGTGCACTTATTTTTTATAAGACACTCCTTACAAATTGGATGCATTTAAGTTGAGTTGCTTAGGCATTGGAAAATCAAGGGTCTCTTCTGTTGAAACACCATATTCTTTTGAGTTTGCTTAAGGACGTTTTCAGGTCAATTTTGAACACTCAGCTGTGGTGGCTCACGCCTAGCACTTTGGGAGGCTGAGGTGGGAGGATCATTTGAGGCCAAGAGTTTGCAGTCAGCCTGGGCAACGTAGCAAAACATCATTTCTATTACTCATTTAAAAAAATAAAATCAGGCAGCGTCTTTGGCTCAGTGAGTATGGCGCCGGCCCCATATACTGAGGGTGGTGGGTTCAAACATGGCTCTGGCCAAACTGCAACAAAAAAGTAGCTGGGCATTGTGGTGGGCACCTGTAGTCCCAGTTACTCAGGAGCCTGAGGTAAGAGAATTGCCTAAGCCCAAGAGCTGGAGGTTGCTGTGAGCTGTGATGCCATGGCAATCTCCCGAGGATGACAAAGTAGAACTCTGTCTCTAAAAACAACAACAACAAAAATCATGGTGAACATATTATGGCTGGTGTGGTGTGGTAGGTAGATCATACTTGTAATTCCAGCACTTTGGGAGATACAGGTGGAAAGATCACGAGGCCAGGAGTTCAAGGCCAGCCTGGGCAACATAATGAGACCCTATCTCTACAAAAAATAAGTAAAAATAGCTGGGACTAATGGTATGTGCCTGTACTCTCAGCTGCTTGGGAGGCTGAGGCAGGAGGATCACTTGAGCCTGCAGTTTGAGGCTGCAGTGACTATGATTGTGGCACTGCATTCCACCTGGGTGGCAGAGTGAGATTATGTCTCAAGAATAATGAATAAAAAAATTTTTTAATATACCCATTCAAGCTTCCTATGTGAGAGACCCCACCCACCATCTTTTCCAGCCAATGTCCGTCTTTTCTGAACCCTCACGCCTATCCTAGTTATCACTCATACTCCAGCTTATCACCATTCCCACGAATTCTTCATTCCTTTTTCATTGAAGAAGATGATGGTAGTAAGAGGCAGTGAAACTGCCAAGTGTGGGATCATCTTTATATGTCTTGGGTCTCCCGGCTACAATCCAGCGGCACTTGGAAGTGATAGAGGACAAAGCATTCAACCAAACTCTTTATAGTAGTCATTTTTGTAAGTTACACCAATTCCTCAAAAAAGCTCATAATTTTAGAACCTAAGACTTTGAGGAGAGACCTTAATAATCATCTCAGACAACCTCCTGGGTATTTCAGAAATTACATATTTGCTAATTCATTGCTGAATGACATTTATAGGAGAAAGCCAAAGTTACACTAGCATTCTTAAGCTCTTACAAAAATATTATTTTTTCCTATTGGAAAGTGATTTATGATTAACATGGAAAAATATGACTATATAATTTGTGACTCTCAAATTCAGCTGAGTTAGTGGGAAACAATCCTTATGGAATTAGATGAAGCCTGTTCTCCTTTGGGCATGGATCCATTTGTTGAGGCCTTTTGGACAATGCAAATATGAGTTCTGAATCTGATTTGAATTTGTGGAAAAACACACCAGGAAATTGTCATATCCCAGAGGCCCACTGCTACCCCACATGCTAATTTAGAAGGATCTCTCCCAGGAGAAAGCAGGTCATCCACTTGAATTTTTCAAGCACTGATCATGAACCCTGTCTGAATATTTATGCCTAATTTTAGGAAGACTCTTCAGCAGTTGTCTTTTTGTAGAAGGGTCTCCCTCATACTTCTGGAAAAAACAAAAATAAACATATTTTCCTATCAAACAATCTTCATAAGTTTTATTTCTCTCAGATTTTCTGGTTACAAACAGAGTATTGTCTTTCTTTTATTTTCTGTTCCTTCAAGGGTCTAGGAATGTGTAAGTGCACACAGATCTCAAATTTTATAATCTGGGGCTCTACATCTTCAATTTCAACCAGCCCGAGCAAGACAGAGACTCCATTTTACTAAAAATAGAAAAATTAGCCAGGTGTTGTGGTGGACACTTGTAGTCCCAGCTACTCAGGAGGCTGAGGCAGGAGGATCACTGAGCCCGAAGTTTGAGGTTGCTGTGAGCTAAGCTGAAACCAGAGCACTGTAGCCCAGGCAACGGAGTGAGACTCTGTCTCACAAAAAAAAAAGGGGGGGTGGGTAGCGCCTGTGGCTCGTGAGTAAGGCGCCGGCCCCATATACCAAAGGTGGCGGGTTCAAACCCGGCCTAGGCCGAATTGCAAAACAGAAAAATAGCCAGGCGTTGTGGCGGGCGCCTGTAGTCCCAGCTACTCGAGAAGCTGAGGCAAGAGAATCGCCTAAGCCCAGGAGTTGGAGGTTGCTGTAAGCTGTGTGATGCCAGAGCACTCTACCAAGGGCAATGAGGTGAGACTTTGTCTCTACCGAAAAAAAAAAAAAAAAAAAAAGAAAGGTCTGTAGTCTTCAAACAGCTGTGAACAGATCCCATAACATCCTCCTGTCTCAATGTTGGCTTGGTTCTGGTCACCAGCAAGCTCAATCGCAAACCAGGGCAGTGTCTCACTCAGAATATGGGGCGAGGTGGCCCCTGACACCAAGAGCTTCACGCTGAACCTGGGCAAAGACAGCAACGACCTGTCTGCATTTCAACCCCCCCCCTTCAGTGCCCACAGGGAGGTCAACACTATGGTGCATAACTGCAGGGATGGCTGGGCCAGGGGGGCTGGGCAGTAGGAGGCTGCCTTCCCCTGTCAGCCTGAAAGTGTCGTGGAGGTGAGCATCAGCTTCCACCAGGCAGACTGACCGTCAAGCTGCCAGATGGGTACATGTTCAAGTTCCCCAACCACCTCAACCTGGAGGCAATCAATTACATGGCAGCTGACAGTGGCTTCAGGGTCAAGTGTGTGGCTTTTGATGGAAGCCCATGGTCCCCAATAAAGGCAGCTGCCTCCACTCCTCCCGGAGGAGAAAAAAGATATGTCTGCAGCATAATACATCTACTAAGTGTACAATAGCATTACGTCTTTAAAAACTGTGTATACCTTAATTGAAAAATATTGTATTGCTAAAAAAACTGCTAATGACCACCTGAGCCTTCAGTGGGTCATAATGTGCTTGCCGATAGAGGGTGTTGCCTCAGCGTTGATTGATGGATGCTGACTCATCGGGGTGGGGGTGGCTGCTGAAGGCCAGGCTGGTTGTGGCCATTTCTTAAAACAGGACACCGCAGGTAGTAACGTGGACTGACTCTTCCTTTTCATGGATTTCTTTGTAGCACATGATGCTGGTTGGTAGCATTTTCCCCAGGGTAGAACTTCTTCCACAGTTAGAGTCAATCCTGCTCAAACCTCCTGCTGCTTCGTTAACTAACTTTATCGAGTATTCTAAATTCTTTCTTCTCATTTCAGCCATGGTCACAGCATCTTCATCAGGACTAGACTCCATCTCAGGAAACCACTTTCTTTGCTCATTCATAAGAAGCAGCTTCTTCTCCAGCACTAGCTGCTTCACTTCGCCCCTTTATGGTGTAGAGATGGAATCTGTCCTTCAACCTGTGGAGCAGCCTCTGCTGGCTCTGAACTTTTCTTCCCCAGCTTCCTCTCCTCTCTCAGCATTCAGGATTTGAAGAGAGCTAGGGCTTTGCTCTGGATTAGGTTTTGGCTTATGGGAATGTCATGGCTGGTTTGATCTTCTATCCAGACCACTCAGATTTTTTCCATATGGTTCATGTGTTCATGAATGGAATAGCTTTTCGATTCCTTTAAGAACTTTTTCATTGGCTCGGCGCCTGTGGCTCAACGGGCTAAGGCACCAGCCACGTACACCTGAGCTGGAGGGTTTGAATCCAGCCCGGGCCCACCAAACAACAATGACAGCTGCAACCAAAAAATGGCCGGGCGTTGTGGCGGGTGCCTGTCGTCCCAGCTACTTGGGAGGCGGAGGCAGGAGACTCTCTTGAGCCCAGGAATTGGAGGTTGCTGTGAGCTGTGATGCCACGACCCTCTATCCAGGGTGATGGCTTGAGGCTCTGTCTCAAAAAAAAAGAACTTTTTCATTGCATTCAGACTTGGGCTGTTTGGCACAGAGGCTAATTTCCAGCCTACCTGGGCTTTTCACAGGCCTTCCTCGCTCAGCTTAATTGTAACTACTTTTTTATTTAAAGTGAAAGATGTGTAACTCTTCCTTTCACTTGTACGCTTATTATTAATTAGTCTAATTGCAATATTGATTGTCATGTCTAAGGAGGCCTGAGGAGAGGGAGAGAGATGGGGGAACAGCTGGTTTGTATAGCAGTTGAAACACGCAGAACATTTATCAGTTATGCTCACCAAATTCTATGGGGACGGTGTGTGGTGCCCCAAAACAATTATGGTAGTAATACAGTGCATCTTAGAAGGGTACAGGTGAAACTTACTAAATGTAGAATATAAATGTCTGAACACAATAACTAAGAAAATGCCATGAAGGCTATGTTAACCAGTTCAAGGAAAATATTTCAAACCAGCACATTGTACCCCATGATTGCATTATTGTACACAGGTATGATTTAATTAAAAAAAAAAAAAAATCACTGGTGAGGCTGTGCCCAGAGGCTCACACCTATCAGCCCAGCACTTTGGGAGGCCAAGGCAAGAGGATTGCTTGAGGCTAGAAGTTTACAGCTGGCCTGGGACACACAGCAAGACCTTATCTCAACAAAAAGCTACAAACATTACCAAAGCATGGTGGTGTGTCCCTATAGTCCTAGCTCCTCAGGAGGCTGAGGTGGGAGGATCACTTGAACCCTGGAGTTTAAAGTTACAATGAGTTGTGACTATGCCACTGCAATCCAGCCTGGGTAACAGAGCCTGTCTAAAAAAAAAAAAAAAAAAGAAAAAGCTGGCTCAGCGCCCATAGCTCAGTGGTTCGGGCACCAGACACATACACCAGGTCTGGCGGGAGGGCGGGGGGGGGGCGGGGGGGGGTTTGAGCCCAGCCCACACCAGCTAAACAACAATGACAACTGCAACAAAAAATAGCTAGGCGTTGTGGCAAGCACCTGTAGTCCCAGCTACTTGGGAGGCTGAGGCAAGAGACTCGCTTAAGCCCAAGAGTTAGAGGTTGCTGTGAGCTGTGACACCATGGCACTCTACCAGGGTGACATAGTGAGACTCTGTCTCAAAAAATTTAAAAATAAAGAAAGAGCAGCATGGGCCGGGGTGCGGCGACAGCGAGAGCTCCCTGGTCTGGGTGCACTGTCCCCGCCGGCAGGAGCCACGACCGGGCCATCATCATCCTCTCACCTGAGGCCACTTCTTCCCAATGGAGTGCGCTCAGGAGGCCGTCAAGAAGGGCTTGACTGCAGTTGGCGTTGGAGGAAGAGACATCCTTATTTTTGGTGTGAAAAAAGAATACAGTGGCCAAACTGCAGGAAGATCCGTGCCCTGGATGCCATCCGTGCTCTGCATGGCCTTTGCAGGCCTCACCATGGAGGCAAGGATAGTCCTCTCCAGAGGGGAGTGCCAGAGCCACCGGCTCACTGGGGCAACCCGGTCACCATGGGCACATCGCTTGTTACGTCACCAGCCTGCAGCAGAGTTACATGCAGAGCAATGGGCACAGGCCATTTGGCATCTCAGCCCTCACCCCCAGACTCTATCAGACTGATCATCTGGCGCATACCATGCCTGGAAGGCCAATGCCACAGGCCAGGGTGCGCGGGTCCCTGGAAAAGCACTACACTGATAATCATAAAGAAAAGTTTGAAATCTTGTGAAAATTACCAAAATGTGATACAAAGTGAGCATGTGCTATTGGAAAAGTGTCACCATAGACCTTAACACAGGGGCGCAAGGTTGCCATAAATTTTCAATTGATAAAAGACGAAATATCTGTGGAGTGCGATAAAGCAAAGCACAATAGCATGAGGTATGCCTTGATCTCCAAATACATATAACCTGCATGGTGTATCATTTCACATGACCATAATTCACGGGTTTTAGGTTGACCAAGTAATTGAGTAAAGTTGTAGAAGGAGACTGGTGGTAATACGATGATGATACTGCTCACTTCTTTTCCAAGGTGCCTGGGAAAATAATCTACTTGGTTAACATTGAAAAGATCTCGTACTTTGCAAACACATAATATTGGGGGTTAATGCCATCAACATCACTCATAAAAGCTGGTGATGGTAAAAGTTAAGGACAAAATTCCATTCTACACAGGTTAATAATTCTACACAGGTTAAAAACCAGTGATGTTTACCAATTTGTGAATATCATTTGTTTCCTTTTAAGGTAAGGGTTTTTCTCTTGTATTCTTTCACATGGGGATACTGTCTGCCACCATAGACAGAGTCTGAGTGGGGAGACATCCTTTTCTCTCACTAAACAAAACACTATTTCTATGCTCTCAACACTTCTGAAAAATGTGTGGGCCCCCTCCCCACGTCAGCAACTGATTCTCTCCAGACACCACCTGGGTGTTGTACAATTCATTTCAGTTGCATCCCAAAGCCATCTACCTGGAGTCAGCATCAGACCCAGCAGAAGAGGGGCTCAGTCCCCACAGCACTGCCCCCACTGCAGATGGCAGGTACAAGTGCGACCCAATGCACAGGACTGACTTGGCTACAAATTGGGGGTTTCCAAGACTGCCTTGTCACGTTTGATAATTTGCTGTCATGGCTCTCAGACTTCAGGAAAACATTTTACTTACAATTACCAGTTTATTGTAAAGGATATCATAAAAAAAACATAAAGAATATCATAAACGATATAAATGAACATCTGGATGGAGAGGTAGGCAGAAGGAGGTCTGGGAGAGTCCCAGGTGTGGGGCTTCTGTCCCTGTGAAGCATCACGCTCTGAGCACATGGATGCATTCACCAAGCTAGAAGCTCTCTGAACCCCACCAGGGAGGGCTGTCATGGAGGCCCATTACATTGGCATGCTGGATTAAACACTGGACTCAACCTCCAGGCCTCCCCCACTCCCTGGAAATTGGAACACAGTGCTGAAAGTTCCCCTCCTCTGATTACATGGTTGCTTCCTCTGGCAACCAGCCCCATCTCCAAGCTCTCTTGGACCCCAGACACCAGTTCTCATTAGCTTGGGAAAAGACAATCTTACCACTCTGAAGAGTTGGTGGGTCTTAGAAGCTCTTGAGTCAGGAACACGGCACTAAGACCAAACATCACAAAAGAGGTTTCTCATGTGTCACCCCTCACCCTCAGGAAATTACAAGGCCTTTAGGGGTTCTGTGTCAGGAATGGGGGACAAAGAGTGAACACATATGTCTTATCATGTCACACTCACCCTCCTAACCACTGATCTTGAGGCCTTCTGATTCTAACTTCAACATATTTTCATCTGTGTCCTCCACACGTCCACCCGTGCACCCTATAACCTTTGGAGGTCAGGTTTTCATGAACTCTTTCCTGGAATACACAACAATCTCCAAAGCCGTGTTCATTCCTCTACTATTGTTCTGGTTGATTCAGCCTTTCACAGGGACACTCTGACAGTATTGGGTCAAACCTGGCTGCAGCTAAAGAAAACCAGGCATGTAAACTTTCTATAAATACAGTTTTCAAGAGGAATTGCAAGCATTTAAATAATGATTGACGCTCCACGCCTGTGGCTCAAGCGGGTAAGGCACCAGCCATGTACACCTGAGCTGGCAGGTTCGAATCCAGCCCACCCGCCAAACAACAATGACAGCTGCAACTAAAAAATGGCCGGGGGTTGCGGTGGACGCCTGTAGTCCCAGCTACTTGGGAGGCGGAGGCAGGAGACTCGCTTGAGCCCAGGAATTGGAGGTTGCTGTGAGCTGTGATGCCACAGCACTCTATCCAGGGTGACAGCTTGAGGCTCTGTCTCAAAATAAATAAATAAATAAATAAAATAATAATTTTAATGAATTATTTTGAGATTTATTACAGAATTTAGTCAAAATAAGCACATGGGCAGAAATG
Organism: Perodicticus potto; assembly: GCA_963574655.1. Taxonomy (NCBI): domain Eukaryota; kingdom Metazoa; phylum Chordata; class Mammalia; order Primates; family Lorisidae; genus Perodicticus; species Perodicticus potto. The sequence goes on along the minus strand of CAUYRH010122600.1, from coordinate 19,856 downwards.
GAAGAAATTCTGAGCTGTGCTGAATGAAGTTCATAGATCACCAAAAAATTGCACCAAGGCAGTTATAATTCTAAACATGTGTTTTTGTTACTTGTTCTAAAAGCAGGGGTCTCTGCTTCTTTTTTGAATACAGTCTCAGAATAATGTTTTACATGGCTAAAGTAAAACACAGAATAAGGAAGAGAACAAATACCTTGAAATGCAGTTATCAAAATATTCAAAACACCAATGCATAATATTGTAATGTGTGTGTGTGTTTGTTAGTGTGTGAAATAACAACATTTAGCAGCAGTCTTCAGAGCCCATGATTCTGAGGTAGTGAGGAGCGTAAATGGTGGCTTCATATCTCCGCTGCACTAACTATGATGGAGTTTGAAAATATCTGATTTCTACTGGTGACAAAGGCACAAGGACTGTCCATTAGTATTTAAGGGAAATGCTAAATTCCAGTCAGAGGTTTGGGAAAATAATGATGTAATTTTTTTCTTTTTCAAGTTCACAGACTCTTGGAGGGGCGTCCTTACATCCAAGATCAGGAACCAACATAGTTCTTAGAGGCCGACAGCTTACTGTCTCAATGAATGGCCAGCCTTTTTAAAAGAAGGCACTGCCTGTTTGCTTGTACAGCAACACAAGCCCAAGCCCCTTCTGTGGAGGCCAAGGAGGTCACTTTGGAGACACTGGCCTGGCCCGTCTCCAGCCATCTGGTGGCCGTGGGCGGCGGCGTCCCACTCCCCATTGTTGAGAATACCTCTCCCCAGTTACACCAACTTTACCCACTGAAAATCTCTGGAAAGTGAAGGTGGAAGAAAAACACTGTTCACACACACATATAATCCCACCTAGAAAACTCTGAGCCCAGAAATTCCAAAAGTTCTCAACTCTTGATCAGAAGTTCTGACAGAAACGTCTTTCTGTTTGTTTAGTTTCTGAAAAGGAAAGAAATAAACATTTTTTCCAAAATTGTTTTACATAAACTTTAAGTAATATCATTAAGGAGACAAAGAAATTGGACTATCTTCAGAGACTATATATAACACAGTGGAACACGTCTTTGGGGCCAAACAGATCTGGGTTCAAATTCTAGTTGGATATACAGTAAACATGACCCTGGGTAAGTATTTAATCTCCTTCAGCCTCAGTCTCCACGGAAGTAAAATGTCGACAGTAGCACAAACCCCAAGAAGCAAGGAGAAGCAAGGGAGTGGTGAGACGCACAGGGACGCTGCAGCAGAGCCTGAGACGGGGACCAACGTAGCCAACACTGGTCCTCACCAGACACGGGACCGATGAAACCAACACTGGTCCTCAGGAGACATGGGACCGACGTAGCCAACACTGGTCCTCAGGAGACACGAGACCGACATAGCCAACACTGGTCCTCAGGAGACACAGGACCAATGTAGCCACACTGGTCCTCAGGAGACACGGGACTGACGTAGCCACACTGGTCTTCAGGAGACATAGGACCGACGTAGCCAACACCGGTCCTCAGGAGACACGGACCGACGTAGCCAACACCGGTCCTCTGGAGACACAGGACCGACGTAGCCAACACTGGTCCTCAGGAGACACGGGACCAACATAGCCAACAATGGTCCTCTTCTGTCCAAAGCACAATCGTTCCTGCCACCTCCCTTCCTGTTATGTGGGTCCTTCTAGGAATGGTACAAATGTCAATTTCCTCATCAGAAAAACTCTTGAGATTTCTCACAGAAACGTTAATTTGATAAACATTTTTATACCACATGCCAACTCCCTAGCAAGGAACAAATGCTAAGTTTCTGGCACAGACAAAGAATCCTAAATAGGGGAGGTGGAATTTTGTTGAGAAACAAAAATATTCCATTGATAGTCCAATAACAAAATTGCAAAGAGATAAATCAGGGTTTCCAGCACACACATAAAGGTGATTATTCAGCTCTTCGTGGGGACAGTGCCATGATTCAAATAACAAAGAACATTATATAAATTGCTGTTTTCCTCCTTTTTTGTTTTAGTCTAGCAAAATTGATTCTCTTAAGTATTGCCTCAAATCTGCAGAAACAATCAATTTAAATGCAGCTGGTTATTTTACGCTCCCTCAGTTTTTTTCCTTAATTCAGTTTTTGGTGCATAGTTTAGCCAACTACCAGAACATAACCTAAAAAGATTGATGCTGATAAGATAGGAAAAGCAGTTATTATGTCATGGATTGAGCTTGCTGTTTCTCAGGTCTGTTGAGAAAATTTGAGTCAAATGGTGATAATTTAAATGTAAGGAGATCACCGCTAAAGAAAGCAACAAAAGGCAGCCAACCTTTCTTAGGGAGCTTCTTTCCTCCAACTGTATCTCACTATCAAACATTTTTAAATTGTTATTAATTATAACAATCAATATTCCTGGAACATTTATAGTCACATGACTAACCTCAGATATTCTTCACAAAAACCTTTGCAGACAGGTACTGTAACTACTATTGTGCCCAATTACAGGTGTGGAAGCTGGTTGGGAGTGATGCGACTTAAGAATATCAGGAAGTAGAAGGTGGGCTCAGCGCCTGTGGTTCAACAGGCTAAGGCGCCAGCCACGTACACCTGACCTGGCGGGTTCGGATCCAGCCCGGCCCACCAAACAACAATGACGGTTGCAACCAAAAAATGGCCGGGCGTTGTGGTGGGCGCCTGTAGTCCCAGCTACTTGGGAGGCGGAGGCAGGAGACTCGCTTGAGCCCAGGAATTGGAGGTTGCTGTGAGCTGTGATGCCACTGCACTCTACCCAGGGTGACAGCTTGAGGCTCTGTCTCAAAAAAAAAAAAAAAAAAAAGGAAGTAGAAGGTGAAATTAAAGCACTCAATAATCGTTTCTTCTTGCATCATTACAATGAAAATGCAATACTACCAGCCTTCAGTCCACAGCTCCTCTTTAAATGAAACTATAAAATCCCCAAAGAACAGCAGCCATGAGCTTTCACTGGCGCTGAAGGTCTGTCTTGCAGGAGGCCTTGGCCACTGAACTAGCCGAACACAGCCCCAGAGGATGAACGTTCAGGGAGAAGTTGGAGCCCTTCCCCTGCTTGGCCTTGTCAGTGGCTACTTGAATGAATTTTCATCTTCACAATACTGGTGATTGCAAGGGTTGGGAACAGTGTCGTGAAGAGGAAAATTTCCTAAAAAGATGCAAAATAAGAAGTGTCATCATCAGAGAGTGAACACACACCTTCCAGAGAAGCCGAAAGTTTCCAGAGATATCTACCTTCCCTCCTAAAATGTAATTTTGTACATAATTTTTCCTATAGAAATGCTAAGGTGAGGGGAAAATCTAGCTTTGGAATCCAAGACTCCTCCCCAAGAGGCAAGGTCCGACAAAGAAGGTTTCTGTTCTAGATTTTCAGAGTAAGAGTTGAATTTTTAAAAGTGTCTGTATTTGCTGAGATGAAGCGTCCAGAACATTACTATTGTTTTTTCCCCTATCAATTAAATCAGGCTTAGTTGTGTAAAATGAGTCCATGAAATTGAGGGGTTTTAAATCAACATTCCACCCTGGTTGCCTTTATTTTGACTTTCTGATGTTTCAACTGTTAGTAACAGCAAATTTTAATATTTAACTTACGAATCTTCCAAGCCTACTAAAGAAAACTGCATGGTTCCCTTACACATTGGGCTTCCACTATCTTACTTTTAACAGTAAATATTCTATGCCCTGGCCTGCATATAGAAATGGATCAAATTAATGACAAAAAACAAAAAGATCATTAACACCATGTAAGGACCATTTCACTTAAATTGGTAAGCATTATTTGTTACCTTCCAAGTTCCTAACATATCTTTAAGGCACTGAGAAATGAGAAAGAAAATCCAACACGCATATAATCATAAAGACAGTTAGCATTTATTGAGAATGTACAACACACCCAGCACCACACTGCTCGTATTGCACAGACACTGATTTGATTCTTACGATTCCTCTGGGAGGTAAGTACCTTAATTTCCATTTTAGACACAGAGAGCTTAGATTCAGAGAGGCAAGCACATTTCTGAGCTCCCACAGCAGGTAAGTGGTAGAGCTGGAGTTTGAACCCACGGTCTGGACCACTGGTCCTCACATAACCTCCGCCCCGAAGAAACTCATAACCAACCTGGAGAACAAGACTCTCTCGCGCAAAGCCTGGCTCTGGGACCCACCTGGGGAAACACTTGGGAGCAATAGGAAATGAATTGACTGTGATGTGAGCAAATCTGTCCTACCACTTCCCTTCCAGTATCACCTTGACAAGCTTTTTTTTTTTTTTTTTTTTGCAGTTTTTGGCCGGGGCTGGGTTTAAACCCGCCACCTCCGGTATATGGTGCCGGCGCCCTACTCCTTTGAGCCACAGGCACCACCCATGCAGCAAGCTTTTTAAGCCTAAACTTCTCACATCCTGCCAAGTTCTGGATAGAGGTAATTTGACATTTTCGTATTTGAATTGTATGAATTTATTGGGGCAGCTTTTCCCACTTAGGCCGTAACAAACTGGCTTTAAAAACTTCAAAAGTGATGGCGTTGTCTTTCATATTCAGACTGACTTCTAATGATATTCTAGGGAATTACTACTCAATGATAACTCTTACAACATTTTGATGAAAAGATAACTGCATTTCCATTGGGTATCTTTTCTTTGCCAAGGGTGAAAAATGAAAGCATACGAAGGCGAATAACATTATCTAAGGTTCAGCAGCATATTGCCTGAAATCACAGGTGGGAAAGGGCTTTGTGAGAGGAGAGAGTGCTGTCCCAATACAAAGCATTCTTAGGAAGGACATAGACGCTTGTAACTCCACACTCAGACCAAATCGTACTGCCTTTAACCTAGGACATCCTGGTTTAAGTGCAATTTTCTAATTCATCCACTCATTTAAAAAGTACTCCAATGCCAGACACCATGTTGAACTAGAGGCAGAACATGCGATGGGAAAGTGGGGGAAGCTAGTAAAAATTAGAATTCAGGAAATCGGAAGTTATACGTTAGGGAACATGCTGAGCTAAGAAACACTGGTTCTATTTTGCACACACAAGCCTCCCGCAAATGGGTGTTGATCAACTGGCAGGCTGAACCAGGGTCCGTGAGGCCGGGTGGGAGAGCTGGACGGGGTCAGCCGATGCCAGAGGAAGTTGCAGCCATAAATCACTCCTGGTTTTCTAACATAGAATTTCAGGAGGCGCAAACCATTTGCAAAATGTTCTTTTGCCAAATGGTTTCTTCCCCTCAGAGCGCTGTCTGAGTAGTTACTTTGGAGCCCAGTTTTTTCTTTCTAAGAATTTGAATGAGTTTTGTTTGTTGTTTGTGTGGAGGGCTCTCCTCTGCTTTCTTGTGATCCGGCCAGGACACCACTGTCTTTCCTTGGCAACTGAACTCTTCAAGGCTGGGCCTCTCCTGTGCTGAGCCATCAAGGCCATCCAAGCTCCAACATCCCCACCTTCAGGGAATAATGCAAAACTCGCCTCACTTCCCAGGCCGTTTTTGATACAGGACTAAATAGCTCTGCCTGAAGCAACCTCATCCAATTTCCTTTTCCTTTTATTCTACCCTAAACTTCCAACCATCTCTCTGTAAGAACTCTCTAATTCTGAAGACCAATCTCACACCGTCTTCTTCCTGGTTATCAGAAGGTGCTGGGGGAGGGGGGGGCGGCGCCTCTGGCTCAGTCAATAGGGCGCTGGCCCCACATACCGAGGGTGGCGGATTCAAACCCAGCCCCAGCCGAACTGCAACAACAATAACAAAAAAAAAGCCGGGCGTTGTGGCAGGTGCCTGTAGTCCCAGCTACTCCGGAGGCTGAGGCAAGAGAATCGCCTAAGCCCAGGAGTTGGAGGTTGCTGTGAGCTGTGACACTATAGTACTCTACAGAGGGCGATAAAGTGAGACTCTGTCTCTACAAAAAAAAAAAAAAAAGTGTCAAGGCCCAAAGAGACAAAGGAAGCCAGAGGAACTATTCCATCCTGAAGAAGCAGAGATAAAGAGACAATGCGGGGGCAGCAACTGGGGTTCAAAGGAGTAGGGCGCCGGCCCCATATGCTGGGTTCAAACCCAGCCCTGGCCAGAAACTGCAAAAAAAAAAAAAAGAAGGTGCTGGGAAGGAGGTGAGTGTGTGGCCTCCTGTCAAAGCCCCTTCCAGAAGTCCCAGCAAACTCCCGTCACCTGAGAGCGACTGTCACTCTGCAGGAGTCCACACATTTCTCTGGCCCAGGTGTGGGGAGCCTGTAGCCTTGAGGAGAATCGTGGCCTCCCGGCTCTTCAGTGCAGCCTTTCCACAGAATCCAAATTCTACAGAACAAATCCTTTTGGAAGAGGAAAGAGTGTTGCCCCAATACAAAGCATTCAGAGCGCTCGAAGGAGTGCAGCAGAGGAAGAAGACGATTTCCTTGCCTCCTTCGGTGCTTAAAAGAGAATGATCCTGAAATAAGAGGCTGCGGGTTCCCACCCCCCATTAAAATGTGCCCAGTGTCCCTACCAGTGGCCGCTTCTAACCAGGCCTGTCCAGCGGGCTCTCCATGAGGGCGGAGGGGTCCTCAATCTCTAGGTCTGGAACACGTAGCTTGAAATGCGCTAATAGGCTGAGCAGGTGAATCTGTAGTTTTCTTTCTTTGTGAGCAATTTAAATTTCAACAGCCACAGGAGACCGGCAGCTAGTGGCTTGGACAGCGCAGTCCATGACTGCAAAGTCCCAGGTGGAGGCAGGAGCTTGCCAGGGCTAAGCTTGGGATGGCTTTTAGCGACTGTAGGTATGACAAGACTCTTCTGCCTTCTCCCTGCTTCCACACAGCAGCGCATTTCTGTTCTTTCCCTGTACTTCCATACTTAAAAGACAGTCACCCCAATCAAAACATGATTTCAGCAGAAAAATGGACAGACAGCTCAGAAAGACTCTTGGGGCTCACAATTGAAGGATTTTTTAAAATTTTCAGGCCAGGTGTGATGGCTCATGCATCTTATCTCATCAATCCCAGCACTTTGGGAGGTTTAGGAGGAGGCTCACTTGAGCCCAGGAGGTCAAGGCTGCGGCGAGCCATGACCTCATCACTGCACTCCAGCCTGAACAACAGAGTGAGACCCTGTCTCAAAAAAACGAAACCCAACAAACAAAAAAATAGCGTTTTTTTTTCCCTCAGAAGCTGCATTTTTGCTTCTGCAGCTTCTGTATTATCTATCTCGCTGGAATCAAGTTAACAAAACAGTTGATGATAATGTTCGCTATTTGGCCTCTACTCTCCAGAGGGGAAGACTTCCAGTAGTTCTGCGGCCTTCAGCTTACCTTCCTAGGAGACATCAGCATAGCATTCACCTGTGGTTTCCTAAACTTCCCGGTGTTCAGGATCACCTGTGATCTCCTTAAGTGAAATTTCCAGGGCTCCTCCTAGTTATGAAGATCAGGATATGCTGAGATGGAGTACCCAAATCCTTGTATCTAGTACTCAGGCCAGCTTTTGGAAGTCCGGGCTACCCAGTACTGGGCATGAAACCATCAGCATGGGTCTCTTCCCAGCTTCATCCCCAGAGCTTGTCCAGCAGGGGACTGAGCAGAGGGAATTCTAATGTTGTTAGACAGGAAATGCTGGGGTTTCAGAGGAGAAACTGACTTTAGGTTTAAACTCTATTTTTTTTTTTTTTTTTTTTTTTTGAGACAGAGCCTCAAGCTGTCACTCTGGAGAGAATGCTGTGGCATCACAGCTCACAGCAACCTCCAATTCCTGGGCTCAAGCGAGTCTCTTGCCTCCGCCTCCCAAGTAGCTGGGACTACAGGTGCCCGCCACAACGCCCGGCCATTTTTTTGGTTTCAGCCGTCATTGTTGTTTGGCAGCCCGGGCTGGATTCGAACCCACCAGCTCAGGTGTACGTGGCTGGCGCCTTAGCCTGTTGAGCCACAGGCGCCGAGCCAGGTTTAAACTCTTACAGGAAGAAGTTTTTCCCTCTCTAAGAAATCTGAAATGCCCACCCGTCCATTGAGGTGTGGTGGGAAATGCTGCAGAGCCAGCCAGGGAGTGCAGACACGCTCAGGGACCAGGCTGGAAGGCACAGGAAGGCAAGCCGCCATATTGGGCAGCCATGTCCAGGCTTTCAAAGGAGCAGGAAGCCCACTGTACATACAGGATCAAGAGCTTTGAAGGACAGAGCAAGACAGCACAGCCCCTCAGAGGACATCAAGAGAAGAGGAATTCCAAGCCGCGCCACCCCTCTGATTTCCCCAACCCCTCTGTGAGGAGGAACTAATGGTCTATACCAAGTCTTTTAGATCTATGTTAAGTGTTCTTACTACCCATGCACACTAATTATAAAGGGGGTGGGAGGAAACTTTAGGAGATGATGTCTACGGTCTTGATGGTGGTGGTGGCGGTTTCTCTGGTATATCTCCAAGCTCACCAAGTTATATATATTAATTACATACAGCTTTATACATGCCAATCATACTGCAACAAAGTGCTTTAAAAATTAATTTAGTGATTATATTTCCGGTTTAGTTTCTCTATGGCAAAAGACAAGTACAATAGAACCACCAAAGTTGACCACCCTCCTGGCCACCCCCTTAAGCTGATCTGGGGGTCTTACACAGGCTGGACATGCACTACAGTGCATATTAGCACAGCAGGCCTCATTTCTTATGCTGAGCACCTCCGTGTGTCCACCAGTTTGCTACAGTCCCTCGGGCGGTCACCTCAAAGAGGGTCTGCTGTAGCTCTGACTCTCTGGACGTGCATCCAATCATTTGCATATCCTTTTGTCATCTTCATAAAGACTCCAAATTCATAAACCTTAGGAAATGGTGCTGTGTGTGGCCCCCACAGCTAAATGAACCATGCCGAGTCATTACAGTCAGGATTTGGTGTTCAGGGCAAAACCAGGCAAGCAGCTTCTGACACAAGATAGTACCTTACTGAGACTCATTTCTACTGGGTCATGTAAAGTCACAACCTTAAAATTTTTAGAACTAGGGGTCAAAAGATGAATTTTTTAATCCTTTTTTTCTTTCCTTCCCATTTTATTTCTATGTCAAAGACTAAAACTGTGCTAGCTCTATCTTTTCCCTTATCTTCAAGAAATCTCTCTAGGGTGGTGGCTCATGCCTATAGTCCCAGCCTTGTGGGACGCCAAGGTGGGTGGATTTCCTGAGCTCGGAGTGTTCGAGACCAGCATGAGTTGGAGTGAGCCAGAGTAAAAGAGCCCGTCTCTACCAAAAACAATACAAAAGACACTGGGCATTATGGTGGGCACCTGTAATCCCAGCTACTTTAGGGAGGCAAAGGGCAAGAGAATCACTAAAGGAAGAAAGGAGAACAAAAAAAAAAAAAAAAAACAACTCCAAACTAAGAAGAGTGAAAGCCAGCTGAAATTGAAAGCAAAATAAAAAAAAAAAAAAAAAAGAACTCTCTCTAGGAATGGTGAACTAAGTTTTCCAGAGCTTTCTCTCACACGCGTGGATAAAAAGGAAACTCCTAAACTCAGCCACATTTGAGGGTGGGGTGGAAAGAAGACACACTAACTAGATAGGCAATGCTGCCAGCCACATCTGTTTGTTTTGGATTTTCTTCGGTCTAAAAGAATTGAGCCTGCAATGGATAAATGTGTCGTTTCCCTTGAATGTGGGTGGATATTAGAGACTCAATCTTCTGATCCCATTGAGTGCTCTACAATTCAAGGACTTTCTCTTTATTCCTCCACTAGAAATTTCTTGGGGTTTTCTGGAAGTGGAGACCTGAAACCCAAGAGGGATTCCCTCTCATTTATTTGGCTCTGACCTTTCACAGAAGTTGACTGAGCCGGAGATGGAGATGTGGACATAGTGGCCAGACACACACATCATCACTCGGTAACCAAGCACTGATGCATCATCACTCGGTGACCAAGCAGGACGCAATATCGTGCAGTGACTAAGCAGTGACGTATCATCACTTGGTGACCAAGCATGATGCAATATCACGCGGTGACCAAGCACTGACGCATCATCACTTGGTGACCAAGCACTGACACATCATCACGCAGTGACCAAGCACCAACACATTCACAGTGATTCTTTAGGTTCTTGTTTTCCATGTTTGAACATCTCTGTTCTTGCCACATTATACTTGTACGCCTCTGTTATTAGAGGCATGTGTTCAGACGAGTTTGCCATCATTTATCTCACTTACAGTAACATCGAGCACACCATTAGTGTGGCTGAGAATTACCCCAGCTCCAATGAAGATGCCTTAATAGTTTTGAAGGAAAGCCACCCAAATTACAGCGTGTGGGTGAGAAGGGTTCACCCATCTATAAATGTGAAGATCGTCAAGCATCGTGCTGCATTCTTTTTTATTCATTTTCCCTGAAGCAGGTTAAACCTCTTGAATTAAGATCCATGCTCAGATGCCAATGGAAATGGAGTGTGTACAGAAACTGTTTACTTGAACGCGTTCACCGCTTAAGTGCCATTTCTGCCTTCATCCTTTTCATTGTGTTTTCAAGCTTTTCAGAAAGAATCCAGTATTTCCAATTATTTTATCATCTCTCCCAAATGTGTGCTATTTGAGCCTGCTGAGAGCCATAATAACTTTTGTTTTGTTATTCAAAAATTGCTCTAGGCAATTTTTAAAATAATAATTAAGGGAGCTTTGGTTGATTTCAATTAAGAGATGCTATGTAATACAATTAAGAGATGCTGTATAATTGCCTTCAATTCCAGCAGTCAAAGGAACCCATATTGCTTTCCTAGGATTCTCCCTGGCTCTCCAAGTCCGCAGCGGCTCCCTCCCTAGCGTGAGTCTTGCAGAGGCAGGAACAGAACCGCGACCCTCCGCTGTGGCGCTGTGCTCGCGCGCCCCCTGCTGGCTCAGCGCGTGACGGCCGCTGCCCGGGACCTCGCGTGTCCCAGAACTGCGTAGGGAAGAATGCAGACGAGCCAAAGGTCTTCTGCTACTGAGCAGAGCCCAGGTCCTCATTCAAAGGCGCATATTCACATACACATTTTTAGAAATGTTCTGCCTTTCTCGTGACTTTCCCGGGACATGACTTCCCTGTGCTTTAAAAACACCTGTTCACAGCGCCTTTGTAACGTTCTTGTAGGTGATGGTGGCTCCAGGCGGGACATGTGAGCACGGGGAATGTGTGACCATGGGGAACGGGCGTGTGTGTGTGTGTGTGTGTGTGAGAGAGAGAGAGAGAGAGAGATTTCATCCAGCTGTCCCATTTCCATAAGGTCCTCCATTTTATAGAATATGGGCAGCTGACATTTCCTCAGCTTCTCTAAGACATTATCCACCTGAAGCTTCAAGGCTGCCATCTGTACTGTGGCCAATTCCAGCCTCGTGACTGTTTCCATAGAAGCTCTAGGCTACCCTCTCCACTTACAGGGTGTGAAAATGTGTCTATGTAACAGTCCACATATATATCATGGAAATTCTACCAAATGGCAAATCTGAAATATTCGTGTGCCTCCAAAACCTCGCTTGTTTTCCACACAGCCATGTTCTGGTAATGAGCCTGATTACCATCCCCTGCAGGCAGCCAGCTGAAGCCCAGCACACAATTGGAGGGTGGAGGGCTGGCCTCCCCCCACATCAGAGGGTAAGTCAACACTCCTTTGGGACTCAAGCTCAAACTGTCACAACAGGAAACAGGACGGAATCTCCTTGGACAGGTGCGGAACAAACATGGCTCCGGTCTTTGGCAGCACAAGCTACAGTGAAGCAGCAGTGCCCTGTGCACTGGCAGGAAGGGCCCGACACCCAGACCAGAGTGTGGTGGTGCCCCACACCTCGGCCACAGCCAGACCTCCGCCCGTGCTGGCACTGTCCCCCCTGCACCCTACCCACGACCTCCCATGCTGACACTGTCCCCCCTGCACCCTACCCACGACCTTCCATGCTGACACTGTCCCCCCTGCACCTTACCCACGACCTTTTCACTGCTGTCCATTGCCATGTGTCCTTCTTACAATCTGCTCTCCACTCTAAGTTGGAGCATTCTTCTAAATCCCAAACTGGCCCACCTTACCCTTAGGATTAAAATTTTTCAAATGTTTTCCACTGCTTGTAGAATAAAGACTAAAATCCTCAATATAGCTTATAAAACCAGTGAGAACTCGTACCTATCCTGCCAATCATCCTCAAGTCTGAGCAAACTGCCCTGTCGGCATCGTGCACTCTGCACATCTCCCTAACATTGAACTTGAAGCTCCATAAGGACAGAGGAGGAGCCAGTTACTGTATCAGGGTGCCTGGTGCAAAGCCTGGTAGCTTATCAAGGAGTCTAACTATTTACTGAAAAAGTAAATGAATAACTCAGGTGTGGCATGGGTCACTTCAGAAGCAGTGGGAGGCAGTGCCAAGAAAGAGTGCCTTCAGGGCTGACAGGAAAGAGCTCCCTTGGCAGGAACGTTGGTGACAGTAGCCACCCTTCCTACTCACATTGCTCCATTGGCTGCAAAATTATCAACCGCAGACATCTCCAAGTGGGGCCAGAAGATGACAGCACCATTCACTAACTGGGAGAACTTGGTGGTGAGCGGAGACGAGGTAACTCCTGCTCAAGTGTTGAGAAGTGTTGAGGACCAGATTTCCAGAATGGTTCCTGCCCAGGGACACAGCTCAAAGAAATATGTTTTTCTCTTTTCACTATCTCTTGTCAAGGTTTTATGAGCAGGCATATGAAATTTTAAAGAACATGTGTCTCTCTGGTCATAGGACATATGATATAACAGTTCAAAGACTAAACAACAAAAATTCCATGAATGTAAGGCTTTTAGCCGTTACTGACCTGTGGGTTCTTACCATAAAGACCTGCTTTGAGTCTTTGAGATTCTGACTCATCTGATTGCACTTGGCTAATCTCATGCTAGACGCATAAAAATGCTCACCACTTTAAAATACGGTTTAACTGCATCTTAACCCTGTTTACACGCCTATGTTTCTGGGAGATTGCAGATTGTGGGGTCTTTTACAGGTGTTTCCTTGGAGATCTTTTGTCATTTAAATGCCACATCAACTTTAGAGGGATCTTTGGGTTCACCTCAAATATATTATATAGTGGCAGCAAACAAAAGTCATTTTAGCCCTTGGTAACTTCGTAGGAGTTGAGTGTACACCATTACTTCACATTACACTTGTTCAGACTCCCAAGAGAGTTTTCTGTCCCCACTGCACTTCCTGGGAAGGCAAAGGAGGAGGTAAGATTGGGATGGAAGCCCAATGCGTGAAGGGCACATCCTAACGGAGCTTTCTCAATGCAGACCTTCCTCCTTGCAACCTGTCTGCACAAGACCACCCGGTTAACTCAGAATAGTTCCTCTGTGATCGACCCCACTCACACGCACTCCACAGCTCCTCCTTGTCCATGAAATCATCTCCAACCCCTGTGCAGTCGATCAGGACCCTCTGCAGACTGACCGCTCCTGTCTCCCTCACCCCTACATTCTGAGCAAATCTCATTCCTCCTATTTCCAAGCCTTTCCTCTGCTAGTCCTACGCCCCCTGTGGCAGGCGCCATGCTGATGCTGGGACCACTTGTGCTTGAGCTTTTCTAGATATCCCCTGCCCAGAGGTTCTTTATGGTTTGGCTAAAGTACCCATTTCTCCAAGCACACCCCGATGTCCCAGCACAGGACGCTTTCTCAGGTTTCCTCGGGACTCCTTGGCTGCCTTCTGATGGTCTGTGTACCTGCCTCTCTTCTTACACAGCAATCAACTTCAAGGTCAGTGACTCCCACCTAAGGACTAGTCGGCAGGTGACTCTCCGGTGTGAGTGTCTTCCTTTCATCTGAAGAGCAAACAAAAGGACACACCCCCAGATGGCAATGCCATCCCCACAAAGGCAGGTAAATACCCAAATCCACAAATGCCCTTCTGCACTGAACCAAAAAGACCTTACTGAGAAATGGAAAGGACACGGTTGACTTACTTTTTCCCAATCCAAGAAGCCAAGTGACAAAGGCCAAATATAAGAACAAGTAATTTTTGAAGCTCATCAGGAGGAAGAGTTCTAGATGAAGTTCTCTCCCTGTCCCATTTTCTCCCTGGGTCTTCTTACAATATAAATTTCTACCAGGATTTCTATTAATTTTAAAACTCTCAAAACCAGGTTAAAAACTCAGAGATCTCTGAGTTCATCCCTTGCCCTGGGCCCAGGTGTTTTAATCCATCTGACAGGTGATTGTCTGGACAATCGTGGAAAATCTCCCCAGGCACCAATGGCAGCTTTCCCTTCCCATAGTAAATAGGTTTGTTTTTTCTTTTGTCTTATTTCTGATGTCTTGAATCCAAAAGGAATACCACAAAGTGTTGTGTTTTCTTCTCAGAATATCTGAGGCCTTCTGAAATCTTGACAGCTTGCCTGTTGAACTGTCTCCACCTTTCCATCTTCTGGAGCTGGCGTTCGAAGAAAGCTGAACTTTTCCTTGGTCACTGCTCCATGCCCAGAGGTGCACCTCAAATAGCACCTGGCACAGAACAGGTGCTCAATAAGTATCTGTGGACTGACTGTGGTCAAAGTCAGCACATGTTAACACAACATCAGTTTTTCCTGCTATTTTCACACAAGTTATGGAACTGTGCAAGATGATCGGATTAAATATAAAAATAGTTATGAATAAGGAGTTAGACCAGAAGAGCAAGGGTCAAATTAAGACTTAAAGATCCAGGCCAGCTGAGAGTCAATCAGTGACAATGAAACCCACCCATGGGTTCGGCACCTGTGGCTCAAGCGGCTGAGGCTCCAGCCACATACACCTGAGCTGGCGGGTTCAAATCTAGCCCAGGCCCGCCAAACAACAAAGACGGCTGCAACCAAAAAATAGCCAGGCATTGTAGGCAGCCAGGCCTGTAGTCTCAGCTACTTGGGAGGCAGAGGCAGGAAAATCACTTGAGCCCTGGAGTTGGAGGTTGCTGTGAGCTGTGATGCCACTGCACTCTACCCAGGGTGACAGCTTGAGGCTCTGTCTCAAAAAAAAAAAAAAAGAAAGAAAGAAAGAAACCCACCCCTGCAGGGCTTCCCAAACTTTAAGGCGTGCTGGAATACCTTGATGATCTTATTAAAATGAAGATTGGAATTCAGGGAATGCAGCAACAGAGGTGGGGAGCCCCAGCTTCTGCATTTCAAATAAGGTCATGAGTGATGTGTGTGGCTGCCCCGGGTCTGTGGACCACATTCCGGACGTAAGGCTATAGATAGCCAACGGGTGTTTGTAATAACCGCATGCAGATTTTGCTTTAAGGACAGAATGCTGATCAGATAACAGTCTTGGTTTTCTTGTGTGTTTGTGTTAGCTTTTGCCCCTGAAGTATACAAACATATAACCACAACAGCAGATATTCCAAATATAAAAATAAGCAGTTTGATAGTTTGCAGTCTGCTTATTACATTGGAAAAAATAGGGTTTTAAAAAGTCTATGGAAGCAATTTCATTCCCATTAGATGCTTTAACCTGTTTCTATATGGCCACTGATGTAAAACGAATACACTCGGATCAATCTGGAAGGGACTCTTGAGTCTTCACACATATTATTTCTTTGTTCACAGGTGTTTGGGAAAGAAAGAGAAAGCGATTCATAGACCAAGAGCTACTCTCCTTCAAGTCCACTCCACACAGAGGTCGTCCAGTCCCTACGCGGCTGCGGCCCACACACCGTGCTGCCTCTGTGGGGAATATAAGACACATTCTTCCTCTGGCTACAATGTCGCTTGGGCCTCCAGATGTTTGTGTAACAGAGAGCTAAAGACAGAGACAAAAGGACAGTTCTGCGACAGGGACACTGAGGTTCCATTCATCAGGAAAGACCCGCTGACTTCCACACCCAGCCCAGTGATCTATTCCAAAGTGGCCCGGCCTGTGGGACACTGTGTGCCCCCTGCTGTGTGGGTCCCAATGGGACAATGTGAACAGCAGGAGGGAGTGTCCCTGTCTCTTCTGCAGTGTTCACCCCCAGCAAGGCCACAGAAAGGACCAGCTTGAGTCTGCGGTCACTCAGCATTCGGCCCGCCCTCCAGTCCCATCTCTCTGACACCCTCCTCAGCGGTCACTCAGCTTTCTGCCTCGCCCTCCAGTCCATCTCACTGACAGCCGTGGCCCCACCACCCTCCTCAGCGGTCACTCCGCTTTCTGCCTCGCCCTCCAGTCCATCTCACAGACAGCCATGGCCCCACCGCCCTCCCCAGCCCCGGCTATGCCTTCTGACAAATGGGGACCCAGTCAGAGGCTCCAGTATGGGGAACTCTGCGTAAAACCTCTCTGGTTTCCCTTTCCGGAGCTCTCTCTGTAGGGAGGTTACTGTGTCAAAGCCCAGCTCTCGGTTTGCACACCTGACAGGTGGAATTTAGACACAGGCAGGTTGGGTCTGTGGCTCAAGGGAGTAGGACGCCCGCCCTATATGTCGGAGGTAGCGGGTTCAAACCCAGCCCCGGCCAAAAAACTGCAAAAAAATAGACACAGGCAGGCGTCTTCTGAGAAAATGGAAGTGGGCTCCAATCTCTGTCCCCATAAACAGCCTGTTGTTGGATGTCACGTGCAAGGTTATTGCTTGTGTGGCAGATCTCCATCTTCTGGCCACTTCAAAGGGACAACCCAGCTGCCTCTTCACGTGTACACCCGTTTATGCACACTTACACCCCTGCACACTCACACCCACACATAAACTCTTACACACACACACACACACACGTCTCTGCACACACTTATACCCCTGCACACACATACCCCTGAACACTCACACCCACACACCCTCCTGCACACTCACACCCCCACATAAACTCACATCCCCCACACACACACACACACACACACGTCTCTGCACACACTTGTACCCCTGCGCACACACCCCTGAACACTCACTTCCCTGCACACATTAATACCCCTGTACACACTCACACTCGTGCATAATCACATCTGCACACCCTTGCACCCTTGCACACACTTACACCCCTTATACACGAACACTGTATTTTTAAACTAGTACTTTCAAAGTTCAAAGTTATGTTGTTCAAGGATTAACTGTAAAGGTATATACTTTCCTTCAAGTGAAAATTTATTTTTAAGGACTAGTTTCTATTTTGTTGTATAAATCATTTTAGTATTGTTACTTCTTAAACAGTAGTAGATAGATTTAAAATATTTTCTTAATTTGCTCAATTAAAAAGTTAGAGTTTTATTTTATATCATTTTATTTTAATCCAGCCAGGACCAAATCCAGGCACGGCTTTGTATTTTGTTAGGAATGTCTTGTGTGCCTTTTGTAACATCCAGTTTGTCGAGGGAAACCAATTAGCTTTATCATGTCGAATGCAGAGAGAAGGAATGCAAATTCACAAAAGGAGATTTAGGGGCACCTTTTATGATCCATTTCTTGGTAGGCGGTGTCACTTGATTGAAATCACACAGTAGTGTTATTACACATAGCCAAGCAGGTTGTTAGAATGGATTTATCTTATTGCTTTATATCTACAAATTTTATCTCTCGACATAGACAGATGAAGGAATGGGAGTCAGGGTAGCCTTGGAGATGGGACCTGGTGGTCCAGGTATTGAGGGAAGAGACAGATCCAGGATGGCCAATGACAGGAAGACCATATGGCTGTTTAAACATGGTGCTAGGCAACTAGTGGTCACCCCGGCAACCGGTGGGGCTGGGGTAAGTCCGGCAGGCACTCACAGTGGGTCCAGATGACGGGGCTGATGTGCACACAGACGCAGGCCTTCAAGACAGGAGCTATTCAGAGACCCAGGCAGGTGGTTGACCTTGGGGACGTCTGTCAGCTGCAGGGAGAGGACACCAGGCCTCGGGAAGAGCTAGAGAGAGAAGGCATTCCAGGCCTGGGGGACTGGAGCCCATGGACATTGTTAGGAAGGGGCAAGCATGAGGGAAAGAGGTCAGGGTGCAAGTATGGGTGAGCTGGGGCTGCAGGTGCTGAGATCCAGACAGCAAGCGTGTAATCTCGGGCAGCGTAGGGGTGGAGAGCTGTGGGTTTTCAGGCGCTTTTAGGACCGTTTTCCTAAGTCCCATCTCAGTAAGGCCAGCTGAGCACTGCTGCAGGTGAGAACCGCAGACTGTGTGCGCAGGGAACTGAACAGGGCATTTTCAAGTGGAGAGTCCCCAGCTAGACATTATTTGATCTGAACATTTGGTGGGTTTTTTCATGGAAGGCATGATTATTCTATAGTCTCTTTGTGTGTACAGGGTGTGTGTGAAAGTAAGAGAGTGTATAAGGAATGTGAGTGTGCCTGGGTATGGGTGTGGAGTGTGATGTGTCAGACTTATATAACAGTGTGCAAGGGTGTGAGTGTATGCAGGGATGTGGAGGTGTAAAGCTTGTTAAGTGCGTGCAGGGTTCTGAGTGTGAGCAGAGGTGCATGGAGGCCGCCTTTTCACATACCGGGTTCCACGGGGCCAACTGTGAGATCCGAGGGTGCTCGGATTTGGGCACACCTGGGCCATCCTGGAACCGACAACCCACATACCCTGAAGGGTGACTGTATGTGTACAAAGTGGAAAAGCTGTCAGTAGCTTCCACCGAAGGACTTGGGTTGTTGTTCTGTTTCTGAAAATCTGAGCTGTCTCCTGGAGCTAATTGTATGAAGGGTCAAACAACAATGACGGCTGCAACCAAAAAATAGTCAGGCGTGGGGCGGGCGCCTGTAGTCTCAGCTACTTGGGAGGCGGAGGCAGGAGAATGGCTTGAGCCCTGGAGTTGGAGGTCGCTGTGAGCCATAATGCCAGGACACTCTACCCAGGAGCTAATTGTGTGAAGGGTCTACAGAATCGCTTTGGAAACACACTTTGTCCTTACCATGACCACGTAAAGTTCAGGTCCCAGCAAAGCACATCCACATCAGCAGGAAGCAGCTGATTTGGGGAGAAGGGAGAAGCCAGGTGACATGCTGAGAGCAGGATGCTGGAAGAGAGAGGAGAAAGTCGCGGAGGAGGAGGGGACAGGAACACGGGAGCCGTCGGGGCTGCTCCACCTCAGCAGGTGAGACGCCTGCTTCTCACCACTAGAGGTTCACATGTCAAAGAATGTCACCCTGAGGGAGCAGGGATGCAAACTATCAAAATAATTCACATTAAGGCTTGGCGGCGCCTGTGGCTCAAGTGGCTAAGGCACCAGCCATATACACCTGAGCTGGCGGGTTCGAATCCAGCCCTGGCCGCCAAACAACAATGATGGCTGCAACCAAAAAATGGCCGGGCGTCGTGGCGGGCGCCTGTAGTCCCAGCTACTTGGGAGGAGAATCTCTTGAGCACAGGAGTTGGAGGTTGCTGTGAGCTATGATGCCACAGCACTCTATCCAGCACTCTATCCAGGGTGACAGCTTGAGGCTCTGTCTCAAAAAAGAAAATAATAATTCACATTAAGAAAAACTATGAATATACATTCTGGTCTGAAGTGCCAGAGGTATTTCCAGAGACTTAGAGACAAATACTCTGAAAATTGTTTGGAGGGTATTTAAACCAAAAAGAAGAGTAGGCTTCTGAGGCAGCCCGCCCGCTGGTACAAACTACCAACGTGGATATAGGATTTTGAGGTTCTCTCTTTACCCAACTCACCAAACATGCCAAATCTGGGCAGCGAGTCTCCTGCGCGTGTGGGGCGACTCCTCATTCTTCTGTCTGCCCCTCTTCTTCCTCCTCCTCCTCCCCTCCCTCCTCCTCCCCTCCCTCCTGCTCCCCTCCCTCCTCCTCCCCTCCCTCCTCCTCCCCTCCCTCTTCCCCTCCCTCCTCCTCCCCTCCCTCCTCCTCCCCTCCCCCTCCTCCCCTTCCCCCTCCTCCCCTCCCTCCTCCTCCCCTCCCTCTTCCCCTCCCTCCTCCTCCCCTCCCTCCTCCTCCCCTCCCCCTCCTCCCCTTCCCCCTCCTCCCCTCCCTCCTCCTCCCCTTCCCCCTCCT
>CAUYRH010122597.1:0-16440 GCA_963574655.1 Perodicticus potto | reverse complement strand
CATGGAGACACCCATACTCACTCTGAAGTGACGCTCCCTTTCAGTCTACCCACATGGAGACACTCATACTCACTCTGAAGTGACGCTCCCTTCCAGTCTACCCACATGGAGACACCCATACTCACTCTGAAGTGACGCTCTCTTCCAGTCTACCTGCATGGAGACACCCATACTCACTCTGAAGTGACGTTCCCTTCCAGTCTACCCACATGGAGACACCCATACTCAGTCTAAAGTTACACTCCCTTCCAGTCTACCCACATGGAGACACCCATACTCACTCTGAAGTGATGCTCCCTTCCAGTCTACCCACATGGAGACACAACACTCACTCTGAAGTGACGCTCCCTTCCAGTCTACCCACATGGAGACACCCATACTCACTCTGAAGTGACGCTCCCTTTCAGTCTACCCACATGGAGACACTCATACTCACTCTGAAGTGACGCTCCCTTCCAGTCTACCCACATGGAGACACCCATACTCACTCTGAAGTGACGCTCCCTTCCAGTCTACCTGCATGGAGACACCCATACTCACTCTGAAGTGACGTTCCCTTCCAGTCTACCCACATGGAGACACAACACTCACTCTGAAGTGACGCTCCCTTCCAGTCTACTCACATGGAGACACCCATACTCACTATGAAGTGACACTCCCTTCCAGTCTACCCACATGGAGACACCCATACTCAGTCTGAAGTTATGCTCCCTTCCAGTCTACCCGCATGGAGACACCCATACTCACTCTGAAGTGACATTCCCTTCCAGTCTACCCGCATGGAGACACCCATACTCAGTCTGAAGTGGCGCTCCCTTCCAGTCTACCCACTTGGAGACACCCATACTCAGTCTGAAGTTACGCTTCCTTCCAGTCTACCCACATGGAGACACCCATACTCACTCTGAAGTGACGCTCCCTTCCAGTCTACCCACATGGAGACACAACACTCACTCTGAAGTGACGTTCCCTTCCCTTCACACAGCTGGAGAACTTCCCCTTATTTTCCTCCCGCAGTTAAATTAGCCCTAATAGCTACCCCAAAGCACCAGACTGCACCAAGTAAAACACTTAAAATGTTTCTATAATTATTGCAAATACTCATGAAGATTCAGAAGCTGTGAAAGCAAATAATGACCACTGAGCAACTTCTAGACAGTATTCACAAAATACAGTTTAAGTTGATATTTGCTATTATAAATGTGTGATTGTAAGCGACTGGCCAGTTCTAAGAATACCTGGTAGACAAAGAGAGATTCGGTCATCTTTAATAAGGAGAATTATATGGCTATCAAATGTTGCTGGGGGACCAATTATAAATCAAACATGAAATCATCACATAACAGGATATGGTTATTACAAGATCTCAAGGAATTTTAGAGGACAGATTCTGACTCTTCACGGGCTGGTGTTCTCCAAAGGGTCAGTCTCCTTTATTCTTGTTCAGACTTGAAGTGAAAGAGTTATTTGTAAATTTTACTTATTCAGGACAGTTTCTAAGAATTAAATCCAATTTGTGTAGATACCAAAACTTTTACTATCTGTATAAATACTACAACTCAGTAAGGACAAATTTATATTGATCAAGTTATTTCCTCAAGTGAGAATTAGTTATAATATACACTGTAGATCAGAAATCTACAAGATGGAACTATTGCAGTGTGAAATTTATAAAGGTGAGTTTAATTTTATTCATGTTTTCGGTTTCCGTTCCTAGTCCACTGTCTGAAACATAAGTTTCAATGTGTTTTAGTTGATATACACAGTGTACTTTTCGTCTAAGACCAAGTAATCATTTTTGAATTGAAGATGCACTGAATCACTTTTAAGAGCCCTAAACTAAGTATCATCCAATTTCTTGGTAGATGATAAAGATAGAGTCTTAATTGGATATTTTGGGCATTAACAAGGCAAAACAAAACAACCCACCCACCTACCCCCCAGGAAAAAACCCTAGTGATATTCCAAAGGTAACAGAAAGGCATGTCCATGATTATTTGGGCAAATATACAAAGTAAGGACTGAATTATCTATTAAAAGAAATTGAATATTTGATGAATATTTGAACTTTTTGAATATTTTTTCACTTTTAATATTACTGCTGTGAGGCAAGAAAAGATTTGGATATGAAAACCAAATGTTAAAAACATTTTTTCTGCCAGCTGGAAGCCCTTATGTCTGTTTTGACAATCCTATCACACATATACAGACTGTCACAAAGGGAAAATCTTTCAGTTTCCTCTCAGGAAGATTATTATGAGCCTTTTTTATTGATTGTTTCCTGTGGTATGTATAATCCTCCTTGTGGTTTTGCGCTATCCAGGGAACCTGTTGTGTGTAAACAACCACAGGTGATTAGCGATCAATGAACCATTTTAACCTAGGAGATAAATGCAATGGGACACAGACCTTCATGTAAAGAGCTGTTTAGTTTTTATTCCCTACAGATTTAACTTGATTTTTTTCAGTTGAAGGGGTAAGAATATGGAAAATCAATGTTGCTGGCTGAGACCAACACAGCTGAGCTCCACTCAGGGGAACTGTTCGATGAACACTTCCAGCGGAAATTTCAGCGCTGTCCGTTTTGCGCACACATTGCATGTTTATGGAAGCAGACAAAAACTATTCACGTGATTCCTTTTTTGGAGTAAGTCTGACAGTCTAGGTAAAGGAAAAGATTTAGGTTTTTTATCTTATAATTTTTTGGTATGCTTTGCCTTTTCCCCGTGTGTTCAGTAATACTTTTAAAACATTTGTTAACTTTTAAAGTAGTTTCTTCAGGCAATTGTGTTGATCAGCTTTGAGAAACAATGATTTACTTGTTTCACCCCAAGTAATATCCCTGCCTCAGTTAAAGGGTAGAATGTCCTATGCTGTGTAATTGCCATCCCTAATTTCTGCTTTTACCACCAAGGACATTTGTCACAAATCACTGATTCTGGGAGCCCTTGAACTAATGTCTTTCCTTAGCACTTCTCTAGGTAGGAGTTGATGAGATGAAATATGACGGGACAATGAGAGATAGGAGCCACCTCTAATATGGAAGGTGTTTATTCGAGTCCTCCTGTCAATTCTAGCATTAGAGAAGCTGAGTTAATGATGAAGTACTCGTTTGATTCTATTACAATCTTGAACAGGATGCTCAGAATGTCCTACTTCTTGCCTCCTAAACCTTTTGTATATAATAGCAGTATCCATCAACTGGCCCAAGTTATACATCAGTAATAAAGAACTCCAAAAGTTCAGTGAACGACAAACATGTATTTCTTAGTTATTATGCATGTATAACGCAGATCATCCCAAAGCCTCTGCTCTTTCCAGTAGCTCAGTCACCAAGGCAGGCTGTCCCCATGGCAAACACATGCTCAGAGCTCAGCACTGGGAGGAAGGGGATGTGCCACACCAGGCCTGGGCTCCAAGTTTTCTGCTAGGGAGTGACATTTGTTCACCCTGAGTCAGCTAAAAGAATTCAAATGGCCACAAGTAACTTCAAGGGACTAGGGAGTACAATTCCATTTTAAGTGTGAAAAAAGGAGACCTAGTATTCTTATAAATAGCACTATTAACTACTTGATCACACTTAAAATGTGCTATAACTTTTTTTCCATGCTAGAAAGTGAGCACCTTTGATTCTACCACCCTACCGTGGGTTTTGGTGACAATACTCCACTCTCATTCAGAGATATAAGGCAAAGACTTTGCAGATGATATAAAATCACTTGTCACGTGATTAGTAGCCGTTAGTGATTCCCTGCCAATAATTGTGGCACAGATGGATGATTATATGCCTTCTCTCATACGTTGATCTTGTTTCTTTCTTTCCATTTTAATTTAAAAGTTGGATGTTTAATCCTCAGTAGTAGCGAATAATGTGCATTAGAAAGATGTGACCAAGTTACAGCTGTTGTTTGTAGTATCATCCTCTTCTGGAATCAATGATAAATCACATCTCTGAATTTGAGGCACTACTAAAGTTCATAAAATTTATTGTTTTTATTCCCTAAGATGGTATCTTTGTGTCATTTGTACATACCTCAATACTTCTCACTGATGGATGAATTATTTCACAAACTCAGTAATCTGATACCCAGTTGATAATTAAGAAAAAAAAAAAAAATCATGAACTGGCCTAAGCAGCTAATATAGCCACAAAGTCCATCAACTGAAGAGCACGCCCTTCCAACCGTATCCCACGTTTGGTCATATTTCTAACAACCTTTTTGGTCTGAGTGCTCACCAAATGGTCTGGAAGCTGAGGAAGCAGATGGGAATGGAAGAAAAAAGTTATTATTTTACAATTTGAAATTTTACAAGTTAATTCAGAAAAACTTTACCATGTTTCTCTGTATGTGTATGTCCTGGTATTCACATCAGCTTTATTTTATACGATTATAAGTGCTACTCTAGTTAGGGGAGAAAAAACTATTTTATCTTCGACTAGATTTTTAAGTGATAAAATAAATAAAACCCAAGATAGATCACTTCAAAATCCTCTCATTTGTTAATATCCTCACTGCCTAACATGTGGCAAATTCTGGAGCAAAAGTATCACTTCCTGAGTGAAAAACTGAGGCAAGGGAGTCTTCCTTCCCATACTATAGCAGCACAGTGCAACAACATTCAAGGCATACACCTAAGAAATCATAGAACATAGTAATTTATGAAACCTTAGGCAAGTTATTTCATTTTAAAAGTCATTTCTTCAATCTTGTGATACTTCTTCAGCTGAGAATTTCAATTTAAAAACTTGTGAAAATGCTACAGTAAGCTGCAGTCATAATGTCCACAGCTTGCCATCTGCCACCGTAACCCTGGTCATCCACACAGATCCACAATGGTGTCATGCTGCTTAGACGTAATTACCCTTATAATGCCAGAAAAAATGACAGAAATGATTTTTATTGTCTTTATTAATCTTAAATTTCTCAGCCCATGGTGTAGGGATCTGAAATAACGCAAATTAAACGCATTGTAATAAACATAAAATGCATGGTACTGAGGAGGACGTGGAGGAGGTAGGCAGCTGTATGGCCATGCTCAGGGTGAAAAGCAATGTCCTTGCAGAGAAAGCAGATGCAGAGACTAGCTTTATAAACTACAAAACCAGAAAAAATGTTTCAAACACATGAAAACAAGACCAAAACAACTACTTCCTCCTAGGCTACTTTTTGAGAAAATTTTATGCAGGATCCACTTTATGTAGGATTCTAGGTATGATCTTAGCCTTTAGAGATCAGAGAGCCCAGCCAGCATTTGCGTAGACACAGAGGAGGGAGATTAAAATGCATTGACTATTGTAAGCTAGAAGAGAATGCTCAAAATCTGACTCATTATCACATTTATCTTTACAATAAACCTAGGAGGTTGCTATAATTATCTTTATTCAATGTATAAAACAGATTAAATGTCTTATTCAAGCATTTGAGTCAGAGTTCAAATTCATATCACATATGAATGTAACATACATATAGTCTAAGGAAGAAAAACTTGTTTTCTTAAAAAAGGAGATTTTGGAGAACACTTAGTGATCTAAAAATAAACCTGGCATTCAATCCTACAATTCTTCTACTAGGTATATATCCAAAAGACCAAAAATCATATTATAACAAAGATATTTGTACCAGAATGTTTATTATAGCCCAATTCGTATTTGCTAAGTCATGGAAGAAGCCCAAGTGCCCTTCGACCCACGAATGGATTAATAAACTGTGGTACATGTACACCATGGGGAATATTATGCAACCTTAAAGAAAGATGGAGACTTTACCTCTTTCATGTTTACATGGATGGAGCTGGAGCATATTCTTCTTAGCAAAGTATCTCAAGAAAGGAAAAAAAAGTATCCAATGTACTCAGCTCTACTATGAAACCAATTTATAGCTTTCATATGAAAGCTATAAGTCAATTATAGCCCAAGAATATGGGAAAAGGGTAGAGGGAGGGGAGGGGAAGATTGGTGGAGGGAGAGTAATTGGTGGGACCACACCTACGGTGCATCTTACAAGGGTACATGTGAAATTTACTAAATGTAGAATATAAATGTCTTAACACAGTAACTAAGAAAATGCGGTGAAGGCTATGGAAAAAAAAAAAAAAGAGATTTCCAGTACTCTCCTTTTAACAGAGACCACAGATTAGTAACTTTGCTATCAAGAAAATATCTCTTGTATTTATGTTTTTAATGATAGTTGAAAATAGCCTATTTTACTGATACAAAGAATATGTCAGTCTTGAGAAATATCTGACAAAGTAAATCCCATGTTTCATGTTTTTCAGAGAAAGAAAACAGAACCTTCTCAGTTGCAGGTAGCTTTGGAAGACTTGAAGATGATTGTCTTACATCAGTGTTTAGCAAGCTTTCACTGTAAAGGTTCAGATACTGAATGACTTAAGTTTTGTGGACCACAGAGTGTCTTGTGACGAGTACAAAAGCAGCCCCAGGCAATATGTAAATTAACGATAGGGCCATGCTCCAATAAAAGTTTCTTTATGAACCCTAAGATTTGTTTTTAATTTCTGATTAATATGAGGGTACACATGTTTAGGTTACATTGTTTGTAAAGTCCAACTGTGGTAGTGACCTTCACCCAGGCAGTGTGCCATTTATCCATACACTGTGCCCGTGAGGTGGGAATTTACTAATCCCCTTCCCCGCGCTCTTTCTTGAATTTAATTGAATTTGTCTCTCCTGTGTGCATGTTGTTGTCAATCTACAAGTTTCGATTTAGTACTGAGTACATGGGATGCTTGTTTTCCTACTCTTGGGACACCTTTCTTAGGAATATGTTCTCCAAATCCATCACTGAGATTTTCATTTCATATAACTTGTACATGTCTTGATATAGTCTTCTTTTGACTTTTTTCAACTATTTAAAACTATAAAAAACATTTTTAGTTTGCAGGCCGTACAGAAATAGAGAGCATGCTGCATTTGGCCTGTGAGCTATAGTTTTCTGGGCCAGCCTTGGGTGATGCTGCTCTTAAAAGTTGTTGTACCAGCTGGAGGTCAGAACAATAAATGCTTGAAAAAGAAATGACACACAAAAAAGAGGAAAATACTTCTTTTAAAGAGTTAACAGCATGACAACAAAAATAGCATGAATTAATTAAGAGTTAATAATAATGTGGAAATACAAAGACCCTTATCAAGTAAATGACAACTTTGAACAATAGAACCTATGTCTATTGACAGTTTTGGTAACTAATTCAATATTCTACATCAGGTATAATCCTTGAAATATGCTCAAAAATTTTCATCTTGATCAGAAAAGCATTTGCTAAAGGCTTGACACCATCCATGGGAATTGGTATGTCTTTGGAGTCTCAAAATGCTCATGAAATAATTCAATATTTCTTCTTAGTTTACAAATTCTAATAATTTTTGAGCCCTATTTCCTAAAAAACAAATATTTCTTTCACTAACAACTGGCTTAAAAGACTCATACACATAAACTAAAACTAAAACTTAGAAAACCTAGTTAGTGAAGTCTATCTAAAATCTAATTTCTGGCTTTAATGGATCTTTACTGGTCTGAATCAGTTTAACAGTAAGAGTGTGTGTGTCTGTACATGCTGGGTGGACTCCATGTTCTCATGAAAAATTTGACCAGCCACTCTGAACTCTCAGGGGCTGGAACTTGGCTAGCTTAGTGGACAAGTAGCATTATTTGATTGTTTTGTTTCTCCTATGTTATTACAAAACTAGCATCTGTTAACCTTCAGGGAAGGTAAAACAAATCCATATTTTCATGCTGTACTATGTAAAAGCAAAGTTTTAGATTAGACATTTACTATTGATTCTTGTTTTAGAATGTTAACTAAGAGCTGTACCTTTCAATCACTGTGCTATAGCTAAACTTTGTGAAAATACTATCTGTGATATTTTTAGCTGTCTGACCTTAGGCAAGTCCCTTACCCTCTGTAATCTTCAGATAGCTTAACTGTAAATTAACTGTCGTGAGCAAGATCATGGAAAGCTTTGCTTGCCAAAGAACTAATTTGGATTTAATCCAAAATAAAGGCGTGAACTAAGGCTGTGGGAATAAAAAGAAAGAGAAAGATTCCAGAAATCCCAGAAGAAGGGAATATAGCAGAGAATGTAAGAACAATGGCTGGTCTGACAAGTCAGCTTTCCTTCGGAATGACGGAATGACCTAGGACACACACTGTTTCCGTCCTCCTCTGTCTAAGGGAAGTGGTAGCACGGACCTCACAAGATTACCATGAGCACTCAATGAAATCCTACGATAATACATCTAGGACAGGGACATTTTATTGGGGAATTTGCCACAGGCATACATAATCTTTTCTGTCTTTAAAGAGATGTTGTTGGCTTTTTAAATAAAACCTCGTTAAATATTTAAATAGTGACATTGATGACAGAGCTATAGCCTCAACCTGCCTTGTGATTTGATCTTTACCTAAAGGCTAATTTTGTGATTAAGATGATTCTATCAAAAGGTTTTCTGGGAAAATACTTTGAGAATACTGATAAAAGAAACAACAAAGAAACTGCTTGTTATTTATGGAATATGATTTTTTTCTAGGGTATAAAAA
This sequence comes from Perodicticus potto, assembly GCA_963574655.1. Taxonomy (NCBI): domain Eukaryota; kingdom Metazoa; phylum Chordata; class Mammalia; order Primates; family Lorisidae; genus Perodicticus; species Perodicticus potto. The sequence continues at coordinate 7,884 of CAUYRH010122597.1, read as the reverse complement.
AATAAAGTAGGAATGTGATCTTTATTTTGAGAAAAGACCAGAAAGCTAAGGAGCTTAATGAGAAGTCAATAATTACTCAAGTAACTCTTCTCTCGCATTTTTAAAACAGGCCTCATTTGAGGTTTTAAGGAGGTACAAACCTTTTTGTCTACATGGATTGCTTTGTAATGCTCGAGTCACAGCTGTCAGTATGGCGGTCACCCCAACAGTGTTCCCTAACCCATCCCTTTCTCGACCTCCTTACCTCTGCTTGAACATCTGAGTTTCTTCATAACATTAATGCAACTTGTGTTTACCAGAGAGTCGATGAAAATATTTGCTTTATTATTCAAATACAAATCTTTGCTATTCATATTACTATTCACTTTTTCTTATACATTCTTCATAAAATAACAAAGTAAAATGAACAACGTGTGTGTTGTTTTGTTTATGTGCCATAGAACGTAAAATATTCCAACCTGTGTCAACGATTCTAGAAAATTGTTAGATATTATTTAAATTTATATATAGTCGCTGTACTTGTATATATGGTTTTCTTTAATGACATAGCTTTAGAACGCAACCCAGTGTCTTCTGTACCTCCCCTAACACCGGAAATAGTATTGTACATCATTCAGGCGTTGAACATTTCTCCTTCAAGGACTTGAATGCATGCTTATTATGCTGCTATTTAATAAAACACCCTTACCCAATTATAATATATATTTATGAATTGGATAGTGATGTGAAAAATATTTTTAAAAATTAAAACCTTTGAGATACAAACTAAGACTCGACACACACACACTCACACACACACACACAACTAACCTTTAAGGGATGCCTTGAGAGTCTACTTATTGTTATTCAGAGTACAGACATTACCTAGTCACTGCCGAGTGGGATTTGTGTCTAAATTAGGGGAAATTAATAAAATATCACAAGAAAACTTGGTTGATATATCTGACAGTCATGATCATATCATCATGTGTTTCCAAAAGAGGAAAGAGAAAAGGCCAGAAGGAGCAACAATTATATTAAACGTGACTTTTTCCAAAGTGCTTGGGGTCTTCCCAAGCTTGCGTAGACTAAGTCACTTGTAATTATTTAGCTTTTGGAAGCTAAATAAACTGTCTCAGATGCCTGCTGTCTTTGTCAACAAAGACAGATGCCTCTCTGGTCATTTTTCTGACCTTTATTGAATTCTCTAGAGAATCCCCATCTGTGGTCATCAAGTCCCTTAATCCATAGATCCCTTTAACTTCTGGACTTGCCTGAAATGCGGTTTATCATGAAGTGTTCTGCTGGTGGAGGCACCATTCTTCCTCGTACAGATCCAGCAGTAAAAGCCAGTCTCCTTTCTCCACAAGGAGCTGTCCTCATCACTAGTTTCCTGTGCTCTCTCCTCCCTTCACTGAGCATCTAGTCCCCACCTGAGGTACCGTCATCACCAAAGACTTTGGCATCGGATTTGTAGACCTTTATAACCCAAGTATAATTTCTCTGGATAACTCCAGTGTCCCCTGTTTAGTTTGTTCCCTTTCTTATCTCTTTCAGCATTGACTCTTTTTTCCACTCAGTCACTCAATGACTCCCAAGTTACCATTTTTCACACTTTACTGAGACCTCGCCCACTTATTGCTAAGATCTTCTGAGCTGGTCTTCTCCAGGTATGGTTGTTTGGGACTTCATGTAAATCTCTGAGCACCCTCCCAACAAACCTCACCCTTATTCACCAGCCCTGTCACCCTCCTGTTTATGTTAATCTTTCTTGATTGCAGGTGGCTAACATCAAAAGGACCTTAGATACTGCTACATTTACATATGAGCTAAGCCATCACATATCAGCTTCCAGAGAAAGCCCAAGCCTGGGGTGAGTCACAGCCATATGACTTGTTACACATGCAAAGTCAGTGTTCCCTGGACCCAGGCCAGCTGCCCTGCAAACAGCCCCTTCAGCAGGCCTAAACTCTTGAATTGTCTCCACCCTCTAAAAAGCTGATGAAACCATCAGTCTAGGTTAGACTAGCAAGGAAAGAGCATTTTAGTAATTGCATAAGTTTAGCAGATAGCCCCTTTCAACCTCTCAACCCCCACATCCACAAGTAATCTATTCATACACCCACACCTTATGGTCACCATGGGTGATGTTACCAATGTTACCTTCTCAAGAGTTTTCCTAAATAACACTATTAAAGCTAATTTTTTTCTTTCTATTATTCTCCCAGATTTCATTTGTAGACAAATCTTATCACATCTTTCTGAAAAAAAATAATGTGTACCTCCCTTTTTCCTTTCCTTCCTTCCTTCCTTTTTTTTTTGAGACAGAGTCTCACTCAGCCACCCTGAGAAGATGGGAAGAGTGTTATATAATTTTTTATAAATCTAAATTTTTATAAATTCTTCTGTAGCTGGGACTACAGGTGCCCACCACAATGCCCAGCTAATTTTTCTATGTTCAGCAAAGATGAGATCTTACTCTTTTTCAGGGTGGTCTTGTACTCCTGAGTTCAAGCAACCCACCTGCCTGGGCCTGCCAGAGTGCTAGGCTTACAGGGTGAGCCACCATGCCCAGCCTTGCCACCCCTACCCAGGAACTGACTCAGAACCAGTGGACAATGTCTACATTCCTATAATCTTACTCCAAGCTCAGCCAATTAGCAGACCCAATTGCCTAGCCTTTGCCTTTAAAAACTCTTTTTCTCAAATTCTCTGGGATCTGGATTTGAAAACTTTCCTGTCTCCTGTGATATTAACCCGTGCTATCTCAGTGTATTAGCTTCCTCTTAGGCAGTGGGCAGTGAACTGCTAATACTGAAATGACAACTTGGAATTTATAACAATGGATACCTTCTTGATGCTTCATGGCTTACAAATTTCTACACACACACACATTCTCTGTCCTTAACAAGATCATGTGAGTGAGGAGGTAGTGCTATTTTCACTTTATAGGTAGGAAACGATATCAGAGAGGTTAGTGATTTATTTATTTATTTATTTTATTTATTTATTTATTTTTTGCAGGTTTTGGCCGGGGCTGGGTTTGAACCCTCCATCTTCAGCATATGGGGCTGGTGCACTACTCCTTTGAGCCACAGGTGCCGCCCAAGTTTGTGATTTATTTAACGGAGGCCACTCAGAAGGCAACCTGAATGTTCTCTCGGAGACCACATTTCATTGCCTATTCCAAGGGAACTATGCATACCTTCAAATCACCTCTCAAATCCATATGATGTTAGGATGTTTAAAAACACAACCATATTTATTTTTTAATATGGATATTGGACCTCAGAAGCACTGAGATAAATATGACAATTAACACTCCATTTTCTTGATCCATATTTTGGGGTACAAAAGACATGCTCTAAACCAGCAGGTCTCAACCTGTGGGTCGCAGCCCTTTGGACTGTGTTAAAGATTCACGGCATTCGAAGGTTGAGAACCACTGCATAAACTCTACCTTTCTTTCCTAGATTATCTCAGTCTATCCTGTCTCCTTAGCTAAGGTGAAATAGCTTTTCACCTACTTGTATTGCATTACCTTAAGTACTTAAATTTCACTTCCAGTGAAACCCTGTTTAATGAATATTTATGAGTATGTCCCTGCAGCGTTCATTCAATGTGTAGACTTCCCTTCTCAGCAGGCTACAATTTTACATTTTGCTTTTTATTGCTAAAACGTTAGCCACACAAATCGATGTTGCTTAGGAAATATGAAAATAATAGTTTCTCCTCTAACTCGAATATTTTCACCAGAGTCACCTGATGCAGCACTAATGGTGCTAAAAAATAATAAATAATAATAATTAGAATAACAGACCCCAGAGGGTTCAAACCCAGCCCCGGCCAAAACCCGCAAAAAATAAATAAATAAATAAATAAAATAAAAAAATAAATCACTAACCTCTCTGATATCATTTCCTACCTATAAAGTGAAAATAGCACTACCTCCTCACTCACATGTACTATGCAATTTACATTTTTAATAGATGACAATAAGGTATAAATGTCCCAGCAGGCAGAGAGTTTCCTAGCTAAAACATTCGTCATCTAAAAGCATCACGAGTAGATGCTGAGACAGATATTTTCTTCTCTCCATGAGTAGCACCTATTAGTTCTCTTGCCATCAGGTGTCATCAGAAAGTGTTATAGGGAGAAATTTATTTTAAAAAGCTTGTTGGATAGACATACACTTTAATAAGGAGATTGTTCCAACCAGAAAAGATTTGGAAAATTTTAAGGTAATTTTTTTTGTAAGTGACAGTGATCATCTATAAAACATTCCATTATAACTACAGAAGCAAAAGTCATACAATACCTATCCACTAAGCAAAAGGCAACTCCAATTAAAATTCTCTGTGGGTGGTCTGACTTCAGATACTGTGTGGGCAACTCTGACAGCCTGCCATACACTTTGAATTCCTTTAAGGTGAACATACACCTTAGCTGGTAATTTGCAAGAAAGAAAGAATATGCAGGATACAGAATAAATGACTCCAACCATATGGTGCTCAGAGAGTAAACCCCTGATGACAAGATGACAGCTGATCATCTTGCGACTGTTACAAGGTTTTCTTCCATCTGAAGCCATCTCGAGCCATTGAATTATGCAAGGAGCACTTTACTTCATTTAAATCAGGGAAAAGTAAGAATTTCATGTAACTTTTGTACATGAAACACGTATTAAATGGAATGTACCTAATTTGCCAGGTCGTTATAAAACCTTTGCATTGGGTATACAGAACCTGACGATTTCACCAGAAAATTTAGAACTTCGTGAATACGAAATACTTCTATATGAATGCAATTGTAAAGATTGTTGACCTTTTTAAGAAAACTTTAATTTTCTCAAAAGTTAACTATGTATCATCTACTGTGAAAGTACCTCTAATGCCACTTCATTAATGGGAGAGAGAGAGGGAAGGAGAGGAATCTAATCAAATATAATGCTGGAAATCAAGACAGAAGTCCTCCTAGGTAAACGGTGAGACTGAATTTACTTCAACCAATATTAAGCGCCTTTGTTATGTCACGCACTCTGAACATAGTTGTTGTCCTCAGGTATTATGTGTCTTAATTATCCCAATAAATCTGTAAGGCGATATTTATTGAGATTATTTTATTTTAATAGAAAAGATAATTAAGATTCAAAAAGTTCAAGCAGTTTGTCCATGATCACAGAGGATAATGTACCATTTAGTTGGGACTTGTATCACTTTTCATGGGGCAAAATCTGGAAAGTTATACAGAGTTTAACTGGCTTTAAAGAGGCTATATGGTGATCCCAAAGGACAGAGAATCAGAAGGATCTGTCACGTAAAAGTGTGTGACCTTGGATAAATAAACCTTTCTGTATCTGTCTTTTCTTATATAAGAGAATATGAACACAAGCCAATGCATAAAGCAAAATGGTAGGTAACTCATAACTCAGTATGTAAAATAAGGTTTAAAGTTTAAAATAATAACGATAAATACTTTTTGGTCATGATAATAAAAATAAAGAATGGAAATGTATTTATACTTGCATTTCAGATAATCCGTGTGTGACTCTGAATATTGGGAGATTTCAACCACTCAGGAGGGGTTCTGTAATCCCGCCGTAGGAGGCCCTGTGCTGGATTCCTACAGGCTGTCAAAGAAGTGGGAAGGTCTTGGAAGTGAAGCAGGGACAGGGGTCGTGACTGGCACCTCCGCAGCTGATCTCTGGCTCAGCATGAAGAAATGCTGTTGTCTGTGTCTGAATATTAATTTCAGTGTGTGTGTTCACCCACAGCATTGAGAGTGGGAGGCCAAATCTTTGCAAGGATCCCCAGTGTCTCCTTTGATCCTAAAATGAAGCCACTCTTGAAAACTGTGCAAATGCAGACAGTTCTGAGAGAAGCTTTTCTAACTTCATCTCCCTGCTCTTTCTCCTTTCTTAAACCTTGGAAGAAACCAGAAGTAGCATGAGGAGCAGATGGGAAGAAATGTACAGACGCCAGGGAAGAGCAGGAGAAAAGACTAATCGTGCCCCCACCACCCCACCTCACCCCTTCAGGAAGCATCTGAGCCTAGATCAGGTCTGAGTTAGAAACTAAGATTTACCCTACATGAGACACTTCAGCTTTGATATTAGACTAGGTGAGACTTGAATACTGAAAATGGGACTATTGTTAACTCACAAAGTACCTAGACAAGCTTTATCAATCAAATGGAGAAACACAATTGATTTGTCAGACCTGGTTAAAATGCAAAGTCATAAGAAAAACTCAGTTGGCTTTTTGCTGACACCCTATCAAGATTGCCCCAGGCAACAAAGCAGTAAGGCCGCTGTAACATTGGGAATCTGCTCCTGAGTTGATTCAAGGCTTGGGTAAGGAAGGTTAAGGCTTATCTTGACATCAGGACTGTGCATCCAGCATTCTCCAAACCATTCCCAAACACAGTTTCTTAAAATTTCTAACATGGATGTATTCCCAATCTTCATGAAGCATGGAAACTCATAAACATATGGAATGTAAAAGAACATAACGAGACACATACGTGGTAAGGACAGGTAATATGAACCTCAGGAGATGGAAGAAATGAGTCATTGTTTTCTAGTCTACAGAAGGAACTGTTGTAAGATGAACACAATCTGGGTAAGTGGTAGAGAAGGACAGACAGGTGTACAAAACAGGTCTATTAGTTTAAAGTAGTTTATTCCCAGGACGTAATGGAAAATAAGGTTGAGATCAAATTATAGGAATTGGCAAGAGACCCAGGTGCAACCTACTGTCTGTGGCAAGCTGCAAGTCCTGATTTGAGTTTTATGGCTAGAAAGAGAAAATGATGAAATAAAACACCAGTACTTAGAGAAACTAGAGGTAGAGACTTAGACATGAAAACAAAACAAAATCAGACCATTTCCAGTTAATGAAATTAAACTTAAAAAAAACTTTAGACCCCAAAACCTCCGAGTATTTCATTTCATATCACTTAAAATTTTTAAATGAAATTAAATTATAGTAAGATCTTGTAATTTTTAGCACCTCATGATTCTAATGAAAATGACAGCACTAAAAATAAGAATAAATGACAGCTGAAGAAGTTTTCAATAACACTTATAATTTTTGAAAATTTCTGCAACCTAACTGGAGTGGGAAACATCAGAACAATGACATAGATATTACTTTAAAAAGATAAAAATTTTTGAAAGGTACTGTAATCTTCTGCTTCTTAATCTGAATGCTGATTCATTATTTTGATTTAAACTATGAATATATGCATTTTTATACTTTAATATCTATGGTATATTATAATATGCTCAGTCTTCTTAGAATACTTTACAAACCATCAACAGATTCATTTTCCAGGGAAACAAATCCAGCATTCCCCTCCCCTGTTCCACAGAGGCTCACCCACTCTGCTCTGGGAGCAGGCCCTGCCTTCCTATCTTTCACTCCACGCCCAGAAACTGGACTGATGCCCCCAGCTCCTGAGTTTGCAGCAAGTAACACAGCGGTTCTGTGGGAGGCAGCTCAACGGAACACTGGTGCTAGTAATTTTTACTGTTTTATCTTGAGTCCAGGTAGATGCCTTTTTAGTTATTCTGAAATGGTGAAATAAAGAGCAGGGGCTGCAATAGATCTCCTTATTTTCAGAGGTATTAGGCTGGTTGGTCACACAGTTCCTACTTTCTAAATTTTTTTTTTTTTTTTTTTGAGACAGAGCCTCAAGCTGTCACCCTGGATAGAGTGCTGTGGCATCACAGCTCACAGCAACCTCCAATTCCTGGGGTCAAGTGAGATCAGGCTGTCAGCAGGGTCAGGTTCTTGATGAAGGGCCCCTTCCTGGTTACGTGGCCTTTCACTGGGGCAGAGGAGAGGGAGAGGGACCACCTGCGTCACCCTAACCACCTCCCAAAGGTCCAACCTCCAAATACCC
>CAUYRH010122594.1:0-19513 GCA_963574655.1 Perodicticus potto | reverse complement strand
AAAAAAAAAACCTTTTCTTATAAAGACACTTGTACTAGGCTGTTTATCACAGCCCAAATTACAATTGCTAAAGTGTGGAAACAACCTAAATGTCCTTCAACCCAGGAGTGGATTGGTTAGCTATGGTATATGTATACCATGGAATATTACTCACCCATCAAAAATAATGGAGACTTTGCAGAGTTTGCAGTAACTTGGATGGAGGTGGAACATATTATTCTTAGTGAAACATCACAGGAATGGAGAAGCATGAATCCTATGTATTCAACTTTGATTTGAGGACAATTAATGACAATCAAGGACACAGTGGGGCATGGGGGAAGGAGAGAGCAGACAGAGAAGGAGGGAGGGGATGAGTGAAAGAAAACCAAAAATTAAAAAAAAAAGAAAATAGTGACTAACTTTCATATAAATATTAATTTTGACCTAAGTATATTACTTAAACATTAATTTTTTAATTTAACTTGTCAATATGTTGTTTAGGATATTGTATCCTCATTTATAAGTGAAACATGTTTGTAATTTCCCTTTATAACAATATATTTTCTATTTCAATTATATTTTCAATATAACTTCAATATCAGGTGTATCCAGATCAAGTAGAATGATATTGAAATATTTCTTCTTTTTTATTGCTTATAAGATTTCTGGAATTGCTTGTCTTGTAAAATCATTGTGGTCTATGAGTTGATGATAGTTTGAACTTTGTTATTTCATTTAATTCATTGCTTAATTACTGTTTTCCCATGAATGATTATACTGTGGTTAATATGTTAGCATAAGTATTCCCAGATAGTTTTTTGCTTGTTGGGAGGTTGGGTTTTGAGGGGGCATAGTTAATACTTTGCATGAAATATCTTACTTTATAACAGTGAAATTGCTTTCTCTTTTGTCTTGTGATTTTTTTTGAGGTGAAATTTAAGTTTTTGTGTGAGTAATACTATTATACCCATCTTGAGTGTCTTGCTTCTCCTGTATCACATCATACCTTTGTTTAATTCTTAATAAACTGTTCACTTGTTAAAAAAAAAAAAAGAAAGAAAAAGAAAACAGGTGCACGGTCTACAGATAGATGAAAAAATGTGCATCATCCTTAATTGTCAGAGAAATGCAAATCAAAACTACTTTGACATATCATCTAACTCCAGTAAGATTAGCCCACATCACAAAATCCCAAAAGCAGAGATGTTGGCGTGGATGTGGAGGAAACGGAACACTTCTACACTGCTGGTGGGAATGCAAACTAATATGTTCTTTTTGTAAAGATGTTTGGAGAATACTTAGGGATCTAAAAATAGACCTACCATTTGATCCTACAATTCCTCTACTAGGTATATATCCAGGAGACCAAAAATCACATTACAACAAAGATATTTGTACCAGAATGTTTTTTTGCAGCCCAATTCATAATTGCTAAGTCATGGAAGAAGCCCAAGTGCCCATTTACTCATGAATGGATCAATAAATTGTGTTTTATATACACCATGGAATATTATGCTGCCTTAAAGAAAGATGGAGACTTTATTTCTTACATGTTTACATGGATGGAGCTGGAACATATTCTTCTTATCAAAGTATCTCAAGAATGGAAGAAAAAGTATCCAATGTACTCGGGCTTACTATGAAACCAATTTATAGCTTTCTTATGAAAGCTATAACCCAATTATAGCCAAAGAAGAATGGGAAAGAGGGGAGAGAGGGAAGGGGAAGGGGGAGGATAGGTGGAGGGAGAGTAATTGGTGGGACTACAGGTGCATCTTACAAGGGTGCATGTGAAATTTACTAGGTGTAGAATATAAATGTCTTAATGCAGTAAGACATTTTCTTAACTAAGAAAATGCTGTGAAGGCTATATTAACCAGTTTGATGAAAACATTTCAAATTGTATATAAAACCAGCACTTTGTACCCCATGATTGCATTAATGTACACAGCTATGATTTACTAATAATAAAAAAAAGAAAACCCAAACTATAATCTAATTCCCTTTAGCTCATCATATGTAAGAATGCGTTCCTTTGGGAGTGTAAGACCTATGTGTATGTTTACAAAGGAGTTATGTGTATTTTAAAGAAAAGTGCAATCCTGTATCTTTCCACCACATAAACATTGATGTCATTTGCTTCAAAAAATTCCATAAGGAACCAGAAGATATGTGAACATAAGTTTCTGCAAGGTTATATAATTTATCGTTGTAGTCTTATTTGTCAGCTGGTCTCTTCTTTGTTGAAATTCTATTTCCATATACACCCTAAGGTTTTTGTTCAAAAAATTTAAAGTTTTTCTCCATTCATCTCATGAGACTTTCTGGAGAACATAGTTTTCTTTTTTTTTTCCCCCAAAGATCTTAAATTTCTACCTCTTCAGAAAAAGTCTACTTTATAGCTCTCATATTTCATCAATCTTTTCATGGTGATTTTTCTAAGTTATTCCCATCTTCCTTTTACCAATCAAAAGCATAATCTTTCAGAATTTTCTGGACAAAAAAAAAATTGCCTTAAGTCATTTCCCATTATTTCCTGGAATAGAATAAAATTAATGCAATAAAACTTAAAGAAGAAAGTCTTCCTTTCATATGACTTTTGGGCTCATTTCTTTTATTTCTTTTGTACGTGAAATTTATGTCTCTCTGTGCCCATAGTCAGTGACTTGTAAATCATTTTTGCCCATCTACATCACTGATCTCAAACCCTGGAAAAAAGGCTTTTAAATCTTGTGGTTTCTTTTCCTACAGTATTTTCAGGGTAGTAGGTTATATTAAGATGATTCTGATAAGAAAATAAGTTGGGTTCTCTGGAATTCTGTCAAGTATAGTCAACCTCCCCTCATTTCTCTGACATCAGGACCAGAACCTCCTTCACTAGTACTGTCAATGATGCTCACAACCTCCAAGTATCAGTGACCTTCAGAACCATCAAGAAGGTTGCCAGGATGGGTTTAGTAGATTCTTTACCATACCAATTTTTGAAAAAGTTATAATCCTATATAATGAATATTTTATTGGTCAGGATATTGATTAGATAAATCTTTGCTCTGTGCTGGGTAACAGAAAAGACTGTTGGTTTGTGTAATTGTTTTGCTTTTCATTTCTCATATGTACATCCTCTTTCACTTTTTAGTCTGTGCTTTTTTCTGAGCCCGGGTTTGGTAGGAGTAAACTGTCCACTGGCTCTGCACCTGCACAGGAGCATCTTGTCTGCATAATCCTGCTGCTCTGACTCCTAGTGCATGGCCATAGCCTCCAGTGTGACCCTCAGAATCCTGGCATCCCTGCCCTATTTGTCCAGCCCACTCACTTTCCCACACTCTAGGGTGGCTGTTTCCGCACCATCTCCCAGCGCCCTCATCCTCCTCTTCTTTGCAAGGCTCAACTTGCCTTTGGGGTCAGAATAGAACTTTATGGGTACTTCCCACTTGGATTCCCCCTTTCCACTACTAGATGTCTATTCCCCCTCTGCTGTTAGCCCTTTTGTGCTTATCGTACTTATCAATCTTTCTCCCTGTCAATAAACTCTGCCTTGTAATTTAAAAAATAAAAATGAAAAAAAAGACTAGAACTTCAACATTGTCCCATCACCAAATTTGCTAGCACTGCTGCATCTGTGGCCCCAGACTCCACCTTCCCGGCTGTTACACGCTGGAGGGACCATTGGGGCTTGCACCCAAGGCCCTTGGCTGGTGAGCTGGATCCCATCCCGTCCCACCTAAAGACTCTGTGCCTGCACCACCTGCTTCTTCTCTCTCCTGGGTCATTCCCTTCAGCAGATCCACATACACTGTTTTCTCCCACCATTAAAAGAGATTCTTCCTTTACCTTTACTGCACACCCCTCTCCAGCTCTTGCTCCACTTCTTAGCCCCTTGATGGGTGACTCTTGAAGCAATGGCTCGTTACCACCTCCGCATCCTCCCCTCAATCTCTCTTGAGCCCACTCCAGCTGGGTGGGACTGCTCCTGACATGCCAGAAACTGACCTCTGCACTGCCCAACTGAATGTCAGTTTCATTCGTCATCTCTCCGGACCTGTAGCAGCCCTGGGCACAGCTGGCCACTGCCTTGATCAAACAGCTGGATTCTCAGATTCCAGGTCCCTTCCTCACCATCTGTTCCTTTTCCTTACCTGCCTTGGCTCCTCAATATTCCTTCCAGGATCTCAATGTTGGAGACCCCAAGCTTTAGTCTTGGTCTTGTTGAATCCAGTCATTTTATGTGGTGACTTTAAATACCAACTGCGTGATGAAATGGCCCAAGATCATGTCTCTGTGACCCCTTGCCCCCTAGCTTCAGACTCACCTAGACAATGCCAAGTGAGGGTCTGGGTCCGAAGGCGAATCCTTGCTTCCTTCTCACACCCACTCCCAAACTCCCTTTTTGTCTTCTCTCTCTTCGGATGGGGCAGCCCATTCACTCACTTGGTCATGCCACAAATGTTGGAGTCAGCCTTGGCTCCTCTCTTTTTCTCAGTCTGCTCCCAGCAAGACCCACACGTCATGAATTCTGAATGCTTCTTGCCACCTTTACCACCTTCATGCCCAAGTTCATTAGACCCTCATCCCATGCAAGGTGGCTTCCCGCATGGTCTTGCTGCCTCTGCTCTGTGTCCCTGTGGTCTCTGTTCCGGGGAGCAGCCAGAGTGGTGCTGGTCAATTATGAAGGAGCTAATTATGAAGCCCCCTCCGGAGGCTTCTATCACTTCTATCACATTTGGAACAGGCTCCAATATGCTGCCAGGGATTTGGCCCTGCCTCCCTCTCGCATTCCAGCTGTGACCACCGCCCCCCTCCTGCTGCTCTGCAGACACGCCCTGCCTGCTGTTGCCCCGAATCTTTGCGTTTGCTGTTCCCTATACCCAGAACACTCCTTCCCCCAGTATTTCATGACGTCTTATTCTTTTCTCTACTTTATTTTTCTTCATATTTTTACTCTTGTCTGAAATGGTATAGTTATTTATTTGAGCTCCATGAGGACAGACTTTGTTTCTTTGGGCACTGCTGTATTTCCTTGCATAGAGCAGTACTTGAACTATGATAGTCACTCAATACATATTAAGTGACAGAAGAGGTGATCAGTGGCCTGAGGTAGCTCCCACATGTTCACTTCTAGTTCCACCCCATTGGTGCACTGGACATTGACCACATTCTTTGATGTAGGAGCCCCTGCATGAGTCTGATGGGGCTGATATAACAAAATACCACAGACTGGGTTGCTTAAACAGCAGAAATGTAGTTCTTCTCACAGTTCTGGGGGCTGGTGAGTCAAAAGCGCGATGCCAGTGAAGGCCTGGTGAGGGTCTTCCTTCTGGCCTGTGCTGGCTGTCTCCTGTGTCCTCGCATGGTTGTGGGGAGAGAGAGAGAGAGAGCGTGCACGCACATGTGTGAGCACACGAGAAGGCACCTGTGAGTGAACTTCCTGGAATCTTCTTTTAATTGCACTAATCCCATTGAGGGGCTTCCATGAGCTCATCTAAACAGTTGCCTCACAAAGGCCCTACATCCTTTGAAACTACCCTTTATAAAGTTCATAAAGAGCCACAAGGTAGGAAGTGTGATAGAGGAAATATATATATGCCCAGCCATTGTGGTGTAGCTTGCTTTCCTATGATAGCTTACCTCTCAGGAGTCACAAAGTTGATGACCATAAAGATCTTAGCTTTCTTCATTGCTCCCATAGATGACATCACCCTGGTGAAACCTAAGGCTAGTTTTTGAGATATCATCCAGGCTTTACATTCTAGTGGATCAGCTGATCCACCCAGACCAGTGGCCCATACCTAAGAACTGCCTCAACTGGTCTTATAACCCCCACTTAGGAACTTACTCATTACAAGAAGACAATTTCTCCATCCCAATGGCTCCACCCTGAACCTAGACAATCAGCAGATTCAATTGCCCAGCACTTTGCCCTGCAAACTAGCTTTAAAAACATTTTCTCCCAAATTCTCAGGGAGATGGGATTAAGAACTTCTTCTTCCTGTCTCCTCATATAGCGGCTTCATATTGAACTCTTCTTTGCTGTAATCCCTGTTGTTTCTCTGAGCAGTGGTAATAAACCTGGCAAGCCTGCAATACCATCAGGTGGTGGGGGTAGGGCTCCAACATATGAATTTTGAGGGGACACGAACATTCAGTCCATAACAGCTTCTTTCACAGATTTAGCCCTTCTCAACTCTACTCTGTACATGACATGGCCATCTCTGTCATTGTCAATTTCACCTCCTGAGAGATGGAGATTTTTTTGTTTTAATTCCACTGAGCCTATATATGGATTCAAACTCATCCCATAGCACATTAACTTATTCTGGAAATTTGTAAACACCCAAACTAGTAAAGAGATAGTGTAATGAACTCAATGTAATATCACCCAGCTTCAACAATTAACTCACAGCTAATCTCATTTCACCTGCTGCCTTCCCAGTTTATTTTGAAGCAAATCACAGGCATTATACAGTTTCATGGGTAAAACATTTCAGCTTTCATGTATTAACAAAAACCTCAGCATTTACAAAATGGAAAATTCACAGCACTACCATACCCTTATCATGGCAAAAAATTAAAAATAATTTCTTAAATGTCAACAAATTTCTAGTCAGTGTTCACATTTTTTTCATTTTCTAATAACAATTTTTAGCAATGTTTATGTGAATCAGGTCCCAGAAAAGTTCGACATTTTAAAATCTGCTGATTTGCCTTTCATTATGTCTCTTGTGAAAGTCTTTCTCAATTCCTCCCAGCTTTCCTGCTCCCCATTTTTGTGGAAGAAACCACATCAGTTTTGTCTGCCCAGTCTCCCTTAGTTGGGATTTTGCTGACTATATCTCCTACGTGTTCATCTGTTAGATTTCCTGTGAATTGGTGGGTAGATATAGACCTTTGCTGAGTTTCAGGCTCAACCTAATTTTGGCAAGACTACTTCACAGGCGGTGTTACCTATTTCCAATAGAAGAAATAATACTGTCTACATTTCCCCATTTTTGTGATGCTGACAGCCATTAATAATAGTCCCTAGATCAATAGTTACTAGTCTTTTCATTTTATGAGTGTATTACATTTTTTTTTTGAACAAAATTTTTTTTTTGGCCAGGGCTGGGTTTGAACCCACCACCTCTGGCATATGGGGCTGGTGCCCTACTGCTTTGAGCCACAGGCGCCACCTTGAGTATATTACATTTTTAAAAGTGACCAAGTGCCCTGCAGGGCTTTTGTTATTGTGTACTTTATCTATGGATATTTATCATATTAAGAATTTAAGGAAAGCTGAGCATGGTGGCTCATGCCTATAATCATATAATCATAGCACTCTGGGAGGCTGAGGTGGGTGGATTTCTTGAGCTCAGTTCGAGAGCAGCCTGAGCAAGATTGAGACCCCAGCCTTACTAAAAAAATAGAAAAACCAGGGCAAGAGGATCACTTGAGCCCAGGAGTTTGAGGTTGCTGTGAGCTATAATGGTGCTCACAGAATCAAAGTAGAGAAAACTTTAAAATAAGGACAACAAGCCGTTGCAAGTTAACATAAATAACATATTTTTTTAATTGGAAAAACTCTATTTTCCAAAGTAAAACATCTGAAAGAGGAGAGAAAGCATGTTACATTTTTACCAATCTCTTTACTGTCTAGCTTAATAGAAAACAGCCAGATTTTCCTTTCTGCTTCTCTATTCAATCTGCTGCAATCTGTTCCTTTAGTTAAAGTATCTGAAGAAATTCAGCCTCACAAAGATGTATAATTGGAAGTGGAAGGATTATTTAATTAACACTCTTTTCAGTTAATTATAGACAGTCTTTTTTTTTTTAGCCAAGAGTCGACAAATGGTAGTTTATTAAAGGTTAATAGCAGTAAAAAGCCTAAAACCATGTCAATAACTTTCCATCTTGTTACATTAAAAGTCTGTTGGTTTATCTGCTTCTTTTAATGGATCTCTTACCCATGCATGATTTTGTGACATTATTTGGAAAATATTGAGTCCCTGCTAAGTGTGATCTTACAAATGAGGAACTATTTCATTATTCAATATCAAGAAAACACATTCATTAATAACCACTGATGTTATTAGAAAAGCCTACAAATATTGGGAAGCTGTCAAACTCATGGTAACAAATTCAAGTTTTTCAAAATTCAAGTTCTTATTGGAAAGCTTGGATCTTACCGTTGGCAAGAAACACAGTGAGTTGCTTCCTTGAAGTATCCGAATTATTTCACTCATTTTCAAGAAAATAACCAGCCAAATTGATGTACCCAAATCTATACAAGTACATCTTTTCTGTCAGTCATTTCTTAAAAAGAAAATGATTTTCCACAGAAAAAGTGGGCAATAACTGGCAGCTGAAACAATCACATAAGTGGTTTTAAAGGCTGTCATTGGGCCAGAAGGCAGCCCAAGTGCCTTATGTGTCTTCTTATTACATGGAAAATTATTTTGAAGTACTCAAAGGTCAAGATTTAATACAATCAGTAAATTTCACTGCTCCATAAAGAAAAGAAACTGTCTTTTACCCCTGCAACATGTGGCGGCAAAGAATAAAATAGATATTAGTGGCCTAGCTGGTGCCACTGCCCTGATTTGTACCCAGGCACCAGCTGTTTTGCCCCACTGCTGCTTTTGTATCATCAATGTCAGTGTTTACACAAACAGTCAATAATGTCTTACCATTGCCATGCAAGTAATGTTGAACTTGTGATCTACCGGAAAGAGTCTCTGCAGTCTACACTTAGACATCTGCTGGTTCAGGCTGGGCCTGCTGTAATCCTAGCACTCTAGGAGGTCAAGATGGGGAGATTGCTAGAGCTCAGGAATTCAAGACCAGCCTGAGCAGCAACACTCTGTCTCTACTAAAAAACAAAAAACAAAACTAGACGGGTGTTATGTGCACATCTGTAGTACCCGCAACTCAGGAGACTGAGACGAGAGGATCTCTTGAGCCCAAGAGTCTGAGGTTGCTGCCAGCTATGATGATGCTATGGCACTACCACGGCTGTAGTGAGACTTGGTCTCAAAAAAAAAAAAAAAAGAAAAAAATCTGCTGGTTCAGATCCATTAATTTACTAGGAGTTGCATTAGTGGTATTGCAATATACCAAGATGTTTCTAAAGAAACTTCTCCTCATCAGTGATTTCCACCCCCGCCTCCGTGGTACAGATCGTATAAAAAAAACAGAAAAAGCATTTGACACCTTCCCTTTATGGAACAGTTTTCCTAACAAGGAACTAGTTCTCTAACATTCTCTAAAGATTACCTATTAAGATTTTATTAAAATATTATATGAACTTATGAGTTTAAACATATTTGATGGGTTTCAGCCCACTTCAGGTACTGTCCCTATGGGTAACACTCAAATTATCCCATCTGTGTCAGATGGGAGCTCATTCAGGTTGTCTGCTGAGTCCTTCTGGGATGGCCCCAGCCATCTTTGATAGATATCTTGCTTTCCAATATTAAAAAATTTTAAGGCTCATCTTGTTCATTTCCTGCTGTTGTCTACAAACAGTATTGCAAACCTAAAATTAGACTTTTTATTTAAGGATCCCTAGTTCCATTTAGTGGGAAATGGCATTAGGGAACACAGTTTGGGTGCAAGAGTTCCCATTCCTACAGGGCCAATCATTGTTTCTAAATCTTTGCTCAGAATTGGAAATGATGTGTTTTTCTAAAAGATAAAAATATATCATGAGTTCTTACTGATATTTCAAATTAAAATTTAAAATTACAGAGTTTTTATTTAAACCCATTGATCTTATATGTATATCTCCTTTCACTGAAGCAAAAAATCTAGGATCTCCATAACACTAACAATTATTCAGTTTATTTATACCATATTATACCCATAACAACCACAGTACAATAATTCTAATATGACCACCCACAGTCTCATTAGTGAAAGCAGATAATGCTTCAACTGCTGTTCTTTCTTTCCATAGGGTAATTCCATCAGGCATGTGTGGTCAAGTTATTATTTTTTTTTAAGTTTCTCAGAATAGCTCCTTTCAGTGTGGTTATGCTACTACAAAAACAAACAGGTTCATTTGCTGCATTTTACTCCTAATTTTGGAGGTCGCTTTATAAAATTTCATTTTGTCTTATGATTACGTCAAATGTTTTCCCGGTTCCACAGTCAAAGCTACAAAATGGAATATATTCAAAAATGTCTAGGTCCTATCCCCATCCTGTCTACTCTCTTCTTTCTATCCTTCTTTAGGTGATCATTTCTCAAATTACATGCTTATCCTTCCACTTTCATATTAATATTAACATATTCATATCTTCTTCATTTTGTATTGAGTAGAATACTCATACCTGCTTTTCTCCATCTTGCTTTTCCTCTCCAAAATACAGTTGACCCTTGAACAAGGGAGTTAGGGGTGCCAACCCTCCATGCAGTTGAAAGGCTGAGCATACCTTTTGAGCACCCAGAAATCTAACTACCAATAGCTTTACTGATAACATAGACACTCCGTTAATATATTTTTGTATGTATTATATACTGTATTATTATAATGAAGTAAGCTAGAGAATAGAAAATATCAAGAAAATTAAAAGGGAAATATTATTTACTATTTATTAAATAGAAGTGAATCATCATAAAGGTCCTTATCCTTCAAGCTTATAGGCCAAGGAGGAGGAGGAGGAAGAGGGGTTGGTCTCGCTATCTCAGGGGTGGCAGAAGGAGAAGAAAGTCCACATATAAGTAGATCTATGCAGGTTAAACTCATGTCGTTCAAGGCTCAACTGCAGTGATACATCACTTCCTTCCAGCCAGACGTAGCCTTCCATCCCTTTAGCAGTAGTCAAGTACTTCCCTGAGCTGATGTAGCTTAGCTTACTCCATCAGTCCCTTGCTGATGGGTATGAAGATTGGCTCCAAAACTTCATTATTACAAAGAGTGCTGTGATGAATAGTGTTGTGCATACATTTATCTTTTAAATTTTGCTCTTTGGGGTAGAGTTTAGACCTGGAATTGCGAACTCCTAGGGAAAATGCACCTGAAATTTGTTGGTGCATAATCCCCCTCCATAGGCATTGTGCTGGTTATTCAGTTCTTTTAATTTTTTTCTCACTTCTACATTTACTATTTGACCCTCCATTTTGAGAGTCTGGGGCTAGGACTCTGCACACATTTCAAATCTGAGTCTTTGCTCTGCAGAGCTCCTAGGGTTCCTCCAGGCCCAGCCCCTTCTTCAGGTCTGATGGCAGCTCCATGGAGTCCTGTCTTCTATCTACCCAGGCAGTGCTCCTTTCTGGGAATTCTGGCTCCCAGCTCAGCAGGGCTTCTCCTCCTATGTAGTTTCTATATTCTAACAATCCCAGCTTTTTTCCTTTTTCCCCCCAATCTTTAAGGATAATAGCTACTCCCTGAAGTTACTTCATGTGGGATATCTCAGGGTTTCCTTTGCCTTTTAGATTCTTTAATACCTGGGTAAAAATTGTTTCTATTAAATTAAATAATGTGAATTCTATTTCCTAAGTCTGATCAATTGAGGTATTATACCATTTCATCATTATTTCTTACCCTCAATCTATAAAAATGCTTGTTTCTCTTCAGTTTTGCCAATAAAGTTTATTGCTAAACTTTAAGATTTTTGCTCATCTGATAGGTAAGACATGATCTCTCAGTATACTTTGAATGTGCATTTTTCTTAATATCCTCAAGGGAAGTAGAGAATCAATTCAAAGGAAGATGCATTTGTATTTTTTCCCCCCTGGGAACTCATTTTTCCATAGGCCTTTTGCCTTTTTTCTTCTTTATTTTTAGGTGCTTTTTCAGTAATAGCTATATCAAACTCTGATTGCTCTATAAAGTTTAAACACTTTTCCCACAAGGTCAAGATAGCATTTGTGTTTTTATTTTGCTAGTAGAGCTTTTTCTCCCATGCAAAGGTTTATCAGATTTATGTGATCAAAAGTGTCAAGATCTTTTTTACCACTGCTTTCAGAATTAGGAAATTTTTCCCCAATCCTAGATTATAGAGGAATAATACTCATCTTTTCTTTTAATAAAGTATACTAGTTTATCTTAATCTTCAAATTTCTGATACATGTGGAATTCATCCTTTTGTAAAGTATAGCAACTATATATCTATACTGTTTTTCTAGAAAGTTCCCTGAAAACCCTTTCTTCTTACCCATGACCACAGGAAGTTCTCTGAGGTCACAGCATGCTGGCTCAGAACATGCCGCCAAGACCTGGTCCTGGTCCAAGCTGTGGGCATCTGGACTCACTCAGACAAGACAGTCGAATGACCCCAAGAAGAATCTGAAATTTGGCTTTGATGAAACTGTTAAGCTCAAAAGTTTTGAACACATATTCAAAATATGTCCTATCTGGATTTATTGACCATACTTCTAGGAACTTTGCTGATTAAATGTGCCACTAAGCTCTTGTCTTTATATGTCTATAAATGGGGTCTAATATTTCAACATGTAAAAAGATCACAGGTGTCCATTAAGATCTCTAAACATGTGTAGGTTCCTGCAAGTTAAGGTGTCAAAAGTAATAAACTATATATCTCAATAGCAAATGTAAACCAGATAAGATGAACCAAAGATTTAAAAGCAAATACACTAATTACTTTGCCTAACGAGAGCCCAATGACCTCTCAGTCAGAGGTGAAGTAAGTCTTACAAAGTAGACCACATGGAATCACTAGTCCTAACTCCTAAATGGGAAGAAACTGCCAAAGGGGAACAGCTGTTGTTTGTAGAATTTAAACAACTAGTCATAAATTGATCAATCCCTTGTTGTGCTTATATAAATAACTTGCACTTGTCTGGAATAGCATTTATCAATAGAATTTTGCTTCATAAAGTTATATAACCAAATGTTTAGGTGCTAAGTCAACTTGCTGACTTAAAATGAATAAAAAAAGAAAGTACTTCTAAGAGCTGCCTGTCAGTATCTACCAAACACTTGCATCTATCAATTTTGTTTAAGGAGATGCTGGATCAATCCTTTCCTCCTCTTCTTGAGTGCATTTTAAAATATAAGACTTTTGCAGGATTATGGGAGATGAGAAAATAAGAAGTCTTCAACACGAATTTCATTTTATTTCCTATCGCTAATACAGTCTCTCTTTCTGTTAGTGACCTCTGAGTGTACGACTTCTTGAACATGAATTTTTTCCCCTTTGTTCCTTCTTTAAAGAAAGAAAGGCCTGTTATAACAGCAATGAATAATCTAATGGAATCCTGCTGTTACTCCCTACTGTTCCTTGTCTTTCCTTCTTTCACATGTGTGTTGTCACACATGAGTCTAATGTATACAGCCCAGACATATTAACAGACACCCCCACCCAGCCTGCCCTCAATTAAGTTGCCAACCCAATGCCTCTCTCCCAGCCACTGCAGAACAGATTGCCTGTTACATCACTCAAGCCCATTATGCTCATTTCTCCCTATGGCATCCATTCCTTCTAGATGCTTTTTAGCTCATAGTTTAAGCAGAGGCAAGATGTATTTTGCATTTTAAGATTAATATTATATATCTTTGACTTTTACAAGGCCAGACACCCTGGGGACTGACATTTAATACATGTTAATGGAATTTAATTTTTACACACCCTAGGTGCGAACAATTACCTTCTAAAGAAAAGAGTATGAAACCTTATGTGGCACCAAGAACATTTCACAGCAAATTATTTTTTACTCTATATCCTTAAATCGAGTCACTGAGCAAAGTAGAAAAGCTGTTTTTTGATATTTAGAATTTAAAATCTGAATACAATTATCATTCATTAATGAAATTGAGAGTATCAACAGGCATTTGGCCATAGTGATTACCATTGCTAAGCAGTTCTAAAATGGTGCCTAGAAAGGAACTTTCTTTATAATCTATTTTCTCATTGTTTTTCTTTAGGTAAAGAGTCCACTCTGCAAAACAAAGTCTGGCCCCAAATCTATTAAATAATAATAAGCATGATAAATATTTTCAACATTTTTATAGAAGGAAAAAGCTTTAATAAAGCAATACAACTCAAAAAATAAGTAGGTATTTGACAATGTATGCTGAATAAATGAATGTGGTCTTCTAAAGCTGTGACTAGGCACATAGTAGCTACTGGTTTTCTTTTAAATTAAAAATTTGTCTGGATGTCACATATAGTTTAATTTCAAGTTTTGGCTAATGTGATGATTCACAGAATTCTGCTACTATTAAAGAGAAGAAAGTACTTTCTTTGTATCTTTGCAATCTTCACAATACATAAACTATCATATAAAAAAACCATGTTTATTCTCTATATATTTAAGTGCTGAAATCTCCTCAGTTCCAATTAATGAAAAACAAAAACAAAACTCTTCTATTTTTGTTTCAGCACCTGGCACTGAAGTACCTCTATAATAGACATTTGATGAGGAAAGGAATGATTTTGACAGTAGCCAGGAGCTCACAGCAAGATGAGGTAATGCAATATTGCAAAGAGCAAGGTGAAGAAGCAGATCTGGGTTCTTGTCCCAGTTCTGTCACAATGTGTCCTTAGGTAAGAAACTTGACCTTTCTGGGCCTGGACTTCCTTCAAGCAGGTTTGAATACTGGAGATGGTCTCACAGGGTCTTTTTCTAGCTCTATAAAGGCTAGTTCCAAATCACAAAATTAGCCAATCATTGTTCTTGCCGGTTTTATTTTGCACCATAGACCAGGGCCTCTATAGGAGGTAGGGGTATTTAGGCTGAGGAACTTCTTGCCCTTGAGATTACATGCAGTAGCCTCTAGAATGAGATACATAAAGAGACTCCATATGCTAAGGCAAGTAGCAGAAAGATACAAGCCTCAGGATTCACACAAAAAAGAAATGAACAAGGGTAGGAGAAGTGTGCAAGAGAAGGAGAAGAAAAACTCGGTGGGGGGAACCCATAGCTCAGAATAGTGAAGTCTCCACACAGCAGCTTTCCCCTTGAGGTCAAAAGTGAGTAGGTTTTATGCAGTATTTATGAGTGATTAACAAACAATTAATTTGTAAAAGGCTTTCCATCCAAAGGGAGCACCAGGATGCTTAATTTCCTAATTGGACAGTGCTTTGCACATAAATCAAAGACAATCACAGCTGCCAGTCAGGGAGGCTCTTTGACAAGGTAGGTTTGTTCTTGTCTCCCTCTTGATTCAAAGCATGACCTTGGGCAAGTCATTCATCTTCCCCTAAACCAGCTCCCCTAATTATACGATGGAAATCAAAATACTCATGACCCTCGCTGAAGATTAATGAGACAAGATGAATGTCTTTAAGTCCGCAGCAGGGAACAGGCGGGCTGTAAGAAGGCAAATAACTTCTATGTGGTATTGGTGGACTTCTCACGTAATTTGAGAAAGAAAAAACAAAACAATAAAAGTCTGGGATTTTAAGTTTTCCAGTCTTAAAAGGACTCATCTCTTAAAATCAGCCCCAATTTTTTCCTGCATGTTACACAGCAAGTGGGAGACTGCAATGGTTAACTGGTTAGTATTCTGAAGGTGGGTGCTGAATTTACCTCCAGAGTTGTAAATAATCCCTAGCTCCCTCGTAAACTGCGTCATCTTAGACAAAGCTGTTTCAGTGCCCCTATTTCTTCCCTGTAGAATAGTGAAAAGTACTTAACCATGGATTAAAGAGACAGGTATAGACTGGCATATAGTAATTTTCCCAATAAATATTAGCTGATACTTCTTAGCAACATTCAAATCGCTGAAATATTTTCCTTTTAAAAACCAAAGGTCCTTATGAGAGGGTGTTGAGATGCAAAGATGAACGTGACGTAAACATGTGTACTTTAAACTGGGGTTGGGAACCAATACAAAACCATAAGGCTCACTTTCTTCTGAAATAGAAGAGTTTGGGGGACGTGGACAACGCCTTAAATTTTGCCCTACGGACGCGAGGGGGCGCTGTGAGTCTGCTCTGGCGAGGTAGAGGCGGCGCGCGCGCGGGGCGGGGAGGGGAGGGTTGGGCGCTTCCAGCATCCCAGCGTCCCGGCTCTTCGCCACCTACCAGTGTCCGCGACCCGCAATCCGGCTCCGGAAAAGGCAGCCTACGTGACCCAGGGCTGAGGCCACACACGTAGGTTTCTTCCCTTCCTCTCCAAGCATAGGGCCCTTTTGGGCAGCTATTCTTAATTTGAGATTCGTGAGTCCCTGGGCTTGGGAAACCAGAACCCCCGGCAACGGCAGGGAAGATTTTGGGTGCTTTTACGTCGGGTATTATCCTAGGCAAAAGGACCAGAGCTGTCATCTGATTCTTTAAGGAGTTCGTGTCCCAAGAGGGTGTTAAGCTCTTGATTTTGAGAAAGTGGTCCCAGCCACCCAAAGGCCAGACGCGTAGCAGGTCGGGCAAGGACTCTGTAATCACTACGTGGTCCACATCCCGAGGTCAGGCAAGAGGCTGGTCCTCCATGGAGGACTCCTTAAAAAAAGGGTCGAGTCAAGTCAGGTCAGGTCCCAAAGCGGCTCAGGTACAGAGGTGGATCGCCCCTCTGCGCAAAGAGAAAAGACTGTCACTCCCTAGAAAGTGACCAGGGGCGGAGATGTCTGAGCGTAGCTCTCATTCGAGCTGCTTGGTGCCGTATTGATTCCCACACGCCCCAGGGGCGTGAGGAGACGGGGGTCCTCACTGATTCCGGGGCTCCAGGACTGAACGCCTGGCAGTGTCCCCAGGGGCGGAGCCTCCCAGGGCGCCAGGGCCCAATACAAGGTGTAGGGCAGGGGGAGAAAGCACAGGGCGAGGGGCAGGGCAGAAAGTAGGGTGGGAACCCCGGCGGGACGCGCCGACCGAGGAGAAAGTACACCCCGCCCCAAACTTTCGCAGACCCGGGAGCCTAGGAAGGGCGAGTCAAGCAGAACTGCAGCCTTTCCCGCTGCCCCCGCTGCAGCCAGGAGGGGCCACGCGCACGCCAGCCGGACACGGGCGGTCCCCACACCGCGCCCACCCGCCGGGCAAAAGCGCCGCGGCTCCGGACACTGAGCCGGCGCCCAGGGAAGGAGCCAGACCCCCGGGCTCCGGGCTGCGCGGGGGCTCCGAGGAAGGGAGATCAAACGCGGATCGGGAAGGGAGAAGGGACGCTGAACCTCTCAACCTCGCCCAGCGCGGCGGGGCGGCGGGGACGTGCCCTTGGGCTGCTCGCGGGCAGGAGTCCGGGCGGGCTCGGGGAGAAGTGAGCGCAGAGACTTCCGTGGGCTAAAGAAGCCGGATTTTAAAGAAATAGGAAAAGCGATCCAGGGCAGTCAGTGGGCCGGGTAGCGTAGAAGCCACAAGCTCCCGCTACGAGGACTACAGTGACTGGCACTTGCCGAGACGAGGCGCGCTCGGCGGCCGCGGGTCTGCGCGGCGGAGTCGCCTCCCCAGCGAGGGGCGCGCGTGCAGACGCCGGCGGCAGCCCCGGAGCAGAGCAACATGCGGCTCGCGGCCCCGGGACCGTCCCGGCTGGGGAAACCCCGGGGCCGCGCGGCTAGGCGCTGACCCCGGCGGACCCAGCGGGGCGGCCGGGCCCCGCCCGCCTCCGCCCCCGCCCGCGCCCCTCCCCGCGGCGGCGGCGCATCCAGGGGCGGCGCGGCTCGCCCAGCCGCCAGTGCCTGCGAGCGCCGCGCTGCTGGGGGAATTCACTCTGCTGCCTGCGCGCTTCTCCCTTCCTCAGCCTGCTCCGGATGGCTTTCTGCCTCGGGCCTGAGCCTTGCGGTTAGAAAGAAAACTTTACTGCGATTCCCCTTTCCCCTTCGAGGAGAGAATTTAAAGTTCCGGGAACTGGTGCCGCCCGTGCCGTTCGGGCGCTGGGAGGGTGTCCGCCGGCGGGTGCCCGGTTCACCATGTGCACCAACATAGTTTACGAGTGGCTCAGAGCGCTGCAGCTCCCGCAGTACGCGGAGTCCTTCGTGGATAACGGCTACGATGACCTGGAGGTGTGCAAGCAGATCGGGGATCCGGACCTGGACGCCATCGGGGTGCTGGCGCCCGCGCACCGCCGCCGCATCCTGGAAGCCGTGCGCCGGCTGCGGGAGCAGGACGCCGCCGCCGCCGGCCTCTACTTCACGCTGGAGCCGCAGCCAGCGCCCCCCGGGCCGCCCGCCGACGCCTTCCCCGCTGGCCGCCGGGGGGAGCCGTGCGGCGTCCCGGCCCCGGGCACCCGCGGGGACGCCCGCGGCAGGGAGCTGGTGAGCTACCCGAAACTGAAGCTGAAGATCATGATCAGGGATAAGCTGGTCAGGGACGGCATCCACCTCAGCAAGCCCCCGTACTCCCGCAAGGTAAGGAGGCGCCGCCCGCGCGGCCCAGGCCTGACGGCCCATTCCCGGGAACGCCCCCCAGGCCAGGTGCTTCGGGTGTCTGGGATTCTTTTCTGCGTTCTTTCTGTATTAGGTCTTTCTTCCTTTCTCCTGTGGCACGGTGGTTGGTAAGACAAGCTCCCACACCCAGCTGCTAAGTGTAAACTAGGACCAACCCTCTGCCTGGTGGCTCCTGGGCTCACCTGTTAGGAATTGAACGCGCGGCGCTTCTCTTGATCGCAAAGGGAAGTTCCCAGTTCCCGCTGTAGTAGTATTTGGGTCGGGGTGGGGTGGGGGTGGGGCGCAGAAAACTGGTTAATACCTGCATTATTCTCGGTCTTCTTTTTCTCTTTCTTTGCCTTTTTGGGTTTTGAGAAACTCCTCGGGGAAATTGGTGAACTCGCTTTTAGAGTAGGAGATCGTGCCCTCCGTCTCCCGATTCGGTAAACTTGAGCCCCGGCGCTGGTGCGGATTTGAGGAGTGTGCCCTAGAAGTCAGGGGAACGCGGGCAGTGCGCTTCACACAAGTTCCCAAACTTAAGTATACAGGAGGGAGTAAGGTGGCAGGGACATGGGACATAATAGGGCCACTTGGAGTGCCTCGGAGGACGGTGCTGTCACCAGTTTGGTTCATTGCTAATCCAGATGAGTGAAGTAGGCACAGCTGTGGCTTCTAGAAAGTCTGAGAGAACCCGCATTTGGGAGAGCAGGGCAGGCCGCATATGGAAGTGACCCAGGGAGGAGTTCTCTGCAGAGGGAGCGGGCCTGGAAGTTCTGAATGTGGAGTGGCCTTAGCTTAGTCAAGCGCCAGAAAGAGTTGCTTCTAACCAGAGCTCTGCCTGAGGCTGGGTCTTCGGTTTAGGTTTCTGACGCTGTGGAGTGGAGGGTCCTGACTTACAGACAGAGAAGTAGACAGCACGGGTGACCCTCGGGGCTCCTGGAGCTACACAGGACTATAAGCTATGACCACTTCAGTTTGCAAATGAACTCTTAGAGAAGCCCAGGAAGAAAACGATGGCAAAGATACTCATCTGGCAATAAACACAACGCTGTACCTAACCAGGAATATGGATGGTCTCAATGTTGTGTGGGTGTCTTGGGCCCTTGAGTGTCATTTTATAGTCTTTTTTATTTTTTTTATTTTTTTGGTAGAGACAGAGTTTCACTCTATCGCCCTCAGTAGAGTGCTGTGGAGTCACAGCTCACAGCAACCTCCAACTCCTGGGCTTAGGCGATTCTCTTGCCTCAGCCTCCTAAGTAGCTGGGACTACAGGCGCCCGCCACAGCGCCTGGCTAATTTTTG